>JAJIBD010032142.1:0-120400 GCA_021461705.1 Cryptotis parvus
CATCTTTAAAATCCTAATTCAGGAATCCAGGAGATAAATCTTCCTAAATCCAGGAGTTCAGCTCAAAGGGCTGGATCATGTGCCAGTGTGCTCAGAGCCCTAGGTTTGATCCCTAGTACTGTATGGCCTCCTGAGCCCCTGTGGGCACAGCCCTGGTAACCCTAGCACTGCAGGAGAGTCATTAAAAAAACAGAACCACCTCCAAGGATGAGTGTTGGAACACTGTATGACTGAAATTCAATCATGAACGCTTTGGATTGGCCTATCTTACAGTGATTCAATAAACAAACAAACAAAGATCCACCTGCTCTCCTTCCAAATTCTAGGTCAGGGGTGTGATAGATCATCCCTTTCCCAGCCCTGTACATTTGAGGGTTCAAGTAACTTCTCTGGCCTCAATGTTTTCCTAGGAGAAAAGGGGGTGTTAGTAGCATCAACTTCTCAAGGGCAGGGGGCTCTTGATCCATGTGAAGCCCCTGAAACAACAGCTGCCTATGTGTGTTCTCGGTGACTTAGAGACTTCACTCAAGTCAAAGGCTCACTCAAGTCAGAAGCTCCTTGAAGTTGGGGAGGGAGAACAGAGGATGGCAGAGGCTGCGCCACACCTGGCAGTGCTCAGGGCTTACTCCTGGCTCTGTGTTTCAGGGGTCACTTTTAGTCATGCTTTCGGGGACCATATGCGGTGCTGGGATCAAACAGGTTGGTCGTGTGCACAGCAAACACTTTAACCACCAGTGTGATCTCCCCAGCCCCAAGTCTGGCCTTTCATTTCATCTTTCAACGACCCTTTACACATTCTGTGCTGGACTTAAGCTCAACCCGGAAGCAGAACCCATTTGCCACTGCACCCTGCACACCTCCCCCCCGTCCCCACCCTCACCTTCCTATTGGCTCTCATCTTCATCAAGTCTAGCACATGGCAGTTACCTAGCTTAGCCCAGGCCTGTCTCTAAAAGGCCTCTTATAGGGGAGAGAGAAGAGATAAAGAACCTACCATAGAGACAGGCTAGGGGGGGGGGAGGAATTGGGGTTATTGGTGGTGGGGAAATGGGCACTGATGGGAGGATGGATGCTGGAACACTGTATGACCGAAACCCGAACATGAACATCTTTGTAACTGTATATCTCATGGTCGTATAATAAAATATTTTTTTAAAAAATAGAAGGCCTCTTATAATTTGGTTGTTTTCAGTAAATAATTGCTTCTGCCTCATACTTTTTTGGCCTCCTCAGTGCTTTCTTTCATCCTTACAAATATGTCAATAGAAAACTAAATTTGGGTATAGGTACCCCAAAATTACGCTGAGAAAGCACACAAATATTTACCAGATAAAGACTGAGGAATCACGACTAGAATGTTGCTATAAACCTTACCTGAGCCTTATTCCACATACAATCCTTGGTTTCACTTTTAGCCTTTGTTTTTGTTACTTAGATAGTTTATTTTACCACACCTGGCATTGCTCTCAGGCTACTCCCAGATCTATCCTGGGAATTACAGGGGGCGGGGAGCAGCCCCCAGCAGCGCTATGAAAAGAGAGTGAGAAGCACAGCTAGACATGTAGCTCCTGCCAAGGGCACATGTAATTTCTGCCAAGCACACATCCAAGCACTGCCATGAAGTGTGTGGGGTCAGGTGAGTGCACCAACCAAGTACTAGCAACCACTGGTAGTAGTAACCACAGCAACATCACCAAAAAACAGGGAAAGGAAGGGCACTAAAAAATCTTCTATGTGAAAGAATTAGAAACCTCACAGTAAACTTGCCAAGAGCGATGTTGATTCACGGCCTCTTTTAAGGTGAATTAGGTATATGCTTCCTATCCAGCTTCTTCACCCACGCATGCAGAAAGCCAGCAGCAGATGCGGCATAACCAAAGTAAGACAGCAGGGAGCGCAGACACTGCTTTGTGAACTCCAAGTAAGACATGCTTCAACATCTCTCTCCAATGGGCACATAGAAAGGAAGTTCTTGGTTCTATAGATGGTTTAGTTGCCTTAAGGATTTATGTTGATTCATTGAAACCCCACCCGGTCTCTCCTTGACATATTTTTTTGGTAAAAAATAACGCTCCTGTTGAAATATACTGAAAATATTTTTACTATGCTAAATTTATTTAATA
This sequence comes from Cryptotis parvus, assembly GCA_021461705.1. NCBI lineage: Eukaryota > Metazoa > Chordata > Mammalia > Eulipotyphla > Soricidae > Cryptotis > Cryptotis parvus. The sequence goes on from JAJIBD010032142.1 coordinate 2,124, forward strand.
CTAAATTGGGAAAAATCTGCATAAAAGTATTGGATGACAGGACAGATTTAGCTAATCTGGGAGCTTTGGTGTTTTGCCCACTCACAGCTTAATCTAGTTAAGCCAAGGTTCATTCTAATGAGACCTCTCTTCTATGTAAACACTGCTAGAGGGTGTGGCAGTTACAGAAGTCACCTTGACTGAATAACTTCTGACTTATACATCTACTAAGACTTCTATGTTTTCTAGATTGGGCACAGATCCTCTTTATACCCACTGCACCCAGCGTGGGACAGTTAGAATATACCAGGAGACTACCACCCTGGCAACGCTGAGACTATAGGAAGACTATAGGAAGGATCATACTAGTTTGCTCTAAGCAGGCGAATGTGACCCTTTCAGTATACGGAGAGCAAGATACTCAGAATCCTTTCAGTATACGGAGAGCAAGATACTCAGAATCACCCTGGTGCAGATAATAATAAGAAGGATCTTGTGGGTACCATCTAGATTATCTGAAGCTCATGAAATTAAGATGTATTACTTTATATCAGCCCTCTCTCTCTTACTGTTTTACATAAGAGATAATCTCGGGATTAGTCCTTGGTGGTATAGTCCTTTGTTTGCTACCCGCACGGCAGAGCCTGGCAAGCTACCCGTGTCATATTTGATATGCCAAATACCAGTAACAATTATAGACCTCATTCCCATGACCTGATGGAATGGTTTGAGGCTCTTTATGTTCTTGGGCAAGCAGATGCCCTTGGGCTCTACTAGCATGAGACAGGACATATGGAGATATTACTGGTGCCCGCTCTAGCAAATAGATGATGAACTGGAAGACAGTGATACAGTGATACAGTGGTATAGTCCTTTGTTTATACCTGCAATAGGGTGTGGCCCAGCAGACCAAACTATCACAGCCCGGATCATCCACACCCACCCTGCAGTAGTTTTTTTTTCAGTCTGGCCCAGGTATGCTGAACCGGAGACTCTCAGACATGGGGAAGAGCTGCTCCCTTGCTCTCCCTGTGCCCAGCCGCTCATGAGGCGCCCGGGAGGCATGGCGGGTTCTACCCTGGCCTGCCACCCCAGCAGAGCCTCACAACAAGCCAGACGACCCCCGACTCCATGGGGGCTGCCATCTTCCACATTCGGACTTCCCTCTCGTCACAACTCCACCCAGCAGACCAGACTATCACAGCCCGGCTCCATGCAGCTGCTAGCGGCAGTGCAGTTCATCAATAAATGTTTTATTCAGAGGTGACTACAAGAGTATGCCACCCGCATGGCAAGCCTGGCAAGCTGCTGGTGTCATATTTGATATGCCAAATACCAGTAACATTTATATTATATGGGAATATATTATATTCCCATTACCTAATATAATGGTTTGAGGCTCTTTATGTTCCTGGAGCAAGCAGATGCCTTTGGGTTCTACTAGCATGAGACAGGACATATGGAGATATTACTGGTGCCCGCTCTAGCAAATAGATGATGAATGGGAAGATAGTGATAGTGATAGTGATAGGGTGTGGCACTGCTCTTCTACACTCTATTTAGGGTTCTTTGTTGACATGACCCACCCTGGATTACTTTGGTGTATATAAGGGGACTGACTTGAGGCCCCTTGGGCTTTGGGCCTTTTAGCTTTCGGCTTTTGGCTTTTGGCTTTTGCTCTTTGGTCTTTTGCTCCTTCTCCTGGCTAGGACTCATCTCGGGTGAGATCCTCTCTCTTTGGTGGGAGACTTAGGCTATTTTGTATGGTCTAAGTTTCGACCAGAGCTCAAGTTCGTTCATTATATTGGAGTGCTGTGGAAGAGCTTTTGTACTATTAAAAGCCTTTTTTGGAACTGCACTGGACTCATGAGTTTTCATCTGTTCCCCTGGCATCCTCGGAGGTAGAAGAGAACTTCTGTTCTGACACTGTTGGGGACCCCAGCAGCATCCCTGACATAAAAGGAATATTTTACCATGTGCAAAAATATTGGTGTGTGTCACAAGAGCCCAGATTTAAGAGGGAACAATTGGGGGAATGATTGTTTTTCTGGTACTTTTCGGCTATTTGAACGCTGGTAAGTGTATTGCAAAAAAAGGGGGTCTTCTGAATCCTTCAATTCCAATTGTATACATATTTTTACATTCTAGTTTATCCAAAATCAGGATGCAGATGCATTTTATAATGAATGTATGCCATAGATTCATTTAAAATCCTGCCTGCCTGTCTTCCGGCTTTCTGCTTTCCTTTCTTATTTTTGGAACCACATCTAGTGGTGCTCAGGGTATACTACTAGGTGGATGCTCAGGAGTCATTCCTACTGGTGCTCAGGGAACATCTGGTGCTGAGGATTGAACCCAGGCCTCTTATGAACCCAGGTTCATGCACTTCAGCCCACTGATTTATCTCTCTGTCCATTATTTCTCAGAGGTAAGAAAAATGGTAAATATTACATTCAATGATATTGTAGATTTACTAAATCATTGTAAAACTTGGAGCTTCTTTGTTTTTTCCTTTTTCTATTCCTTTCTTTTCTTTTACTTTCCTATTTAATCCTTTAGCTGTCTTCTTTTCCTCACTTAAAAAGCCACACAATATACATCGAAGGCTGAGGATATGACTCAAGGACAGAGCATACACTTCGCATGGGAGAGACCTTGAGTTCAAGCTCCAGTGTAGGAAAACTCAAAGACGCATGCACAGATTATTTCACATGCATACATGTGAAATTTTAATAGGTATATTTTATACATGTCTATATACAGACACGTATAAAAATATACCTATTAAACTTTCACATGCATGCATGTCTGAGACCAGTTCAGCACCCCTATATTCCTCTTTTCTTCCATTGTCTATCTGTCTATCTCCAAAATTTTTCCCTTCTCCCAGTCCATCCAAAGATGGAATTCTGCCAAAGGTGCAGGTCCTACTTAGATTAAGAGGAAGCACTGGACTCCAGGCCTCCTTTCTAGGTGGAAAACATCCAGTGAAAGGCCTGTTGTTGGGTGAAGGAAAGGGAGGGGGCTGTATCCAGGTCACCTCTCCTGCCCCCTGCTTCCTTGGCAGCACCAAGGATCAAGGATGAACTTTAACTCTCTGTTCTGAGCTCTGGGAATGAGAGAAGAAACATCCCTGAGACTCTCTCTTTGCTCGTGGCCAACCCTCCAGTGTAAGGAGGCCCTTTCATAAAGTTGCCAGTGTTCCCACGCTCCTCTCAAGCAGAACATCCCCACGGGGCTTCAGAGCCAATTGTGCTGTTGCCTTCCTGGACAAGAAAACACATCACTGGGACCGGAGCAATAGTACAGTGGGGAGGTGCTTGCCTTGCACATAGCAGACCCAGGCTAGATCTGTGGCATCCCATATGGTCCCCCAAGCACCACTAGGAGTAATTCCTGAGTGCAGAGCCAGGAGTAACCCCTGAGCATTACCAGGCATGACCCAAGAAGAAAAAAAATCACTGTTCCATGGTTTTTCTTGGCACCCGTTTTTAACATGTCCACTTATGAGGCTGAATGTGCTAAACTTTATAGCCATATTAAAATACAAACAAATCTTTTCTAAAACGTATATATGAAAGTAGAAAACTTATGGGTCCATGCAAAACTTTTTTTTAAAGAAAAAACAAATAATAACTTACTCTGTAACTCTTTAGTCTGATGAAGTCAACCTTCATAGAGATAAATTTATCTGAATTCCGACTGATGTTCTTCAGGTGCTCAACAAGATCTGCACAGAACTTGTAACCTCCTTTGAGCACACATAGGACCATAATGTCAGAGTATCCTATGTCCTTCATGATATCCTTGGCCAGGCGTTCAATTCTGAAAGAATTAAGTGATTAATGGCTATAGCAAAGCAGAACTATTCTGAATCTCCTTATTTTTAGAAAAACATGGTCCATCATGCTTACCCATGATGGGGAGTATGGGAAAATGCTTGAGAGGGAAAAGTTTAAAGATAAAGAAACTGTGTTAAGGCTGGAGTGTTTGAGCAGATATTTGATAACTACATCCTCTGTAGGACATTTTTGCTTCTCTGCACTACAAAAATGATTGTGAACTCAGGAAATTCATAGACTCAAAACCAACTTTAAAAGAATTGAAGGTTCTTTTGTAAAATAAGACAAGACAACACAAGAACCACAACAAATTTAAACAGAAAGATGGCACAAAATCCAATGAAAATAATCTCTCTCAATATCAACGGTCTAAATGCACCAATTAAGAGACACAGAGTGGAAAAATGGATTAAAAAACTGAATCCAACATTCTGCTGCCTACAAGAAACACATCTGAATAATCAGAGCGAACATGGACTCAAAGTCAAAGGCTGGAAGACCATTCTCCATGCAAACAACCCCTCCAAAAAAGGGGTGTGGCCATACTCAAATCTGACAATATAGACTTCAGGCTGAAAAAGGTTAAAAGGGACAATGAAGGCCATTTCTTAATAATTAAAGGGTATGTATACCAGGGAGAAATCATACTAATAAACATAGATGTGCAAAAAAGAGAGGCCAGCAAAATACTTAAAACGACTATTAATAGACCTCAAAGAAGACATTAACAGTAGCAAAATAACAGTCAGAGATTTCAACACTGCTTTATCGGCGAAGGATAGATCGACGAAACTGAAACTCACCAGGGAAATACTGGACTGAAGGAAGAAATGGAAGATAGAGAGATGATTGATATATACAGGGCTTTTCATCCCCAAAAAAGCTAAATACACATTTTTTCCAGTGCACATGGAACATTCTCCAAGATAGACCATAAACTGAGCCACAAAGCATGCCTCAACAAAATAAAAAAGATAGAAATTGTGTCAACTATCTTTTCAGATCAGATGATGCACTGAAAATAGTAGTTAATCATACACAGAAGCAGGGAGTCAAACCAAACACCTGGAAACTGAACAGCTCACTGCTGAACAACAAATGGGTCATAGAAGAAATCAAACAGGAAATCCAAAGATTCCTAGAAACAAATGACAATGAAGATACCAACTATCAGAACTTGTGGGACACAACAAAAGCTGTGTTAAGAGGAAAGTTCATAGCTCTGCAAGCATTCATAAGGAAAGAAGAAAGGGCCCACATAAATAACCTGATCTCACAGCTGAAAATATTAGAAAAAGACCAAGAAAAGAAGCCCAACCCAGGCAGAAAGAAGGAAATAATAAAACTTAGGGAGGAAATCATTCGAGCTGGAAACCAAAAAAACAATCCGAAAGATTAATAAAACCAAGAGCTCGTTCTTTGAAAAAATTAAACAAGATCGACAAGCCACTGGCAAGACTTGTAAGGACAGGAAAAGAGAGAACCCAAATAAACAGAATCAGAAATGAAAATGGTGACATCACAACAGAAAAGACAGAAATCCAAAAGATCATCAAAGATTACTTTGAGAACCTGTATGCCACGAAACACGAGAACCTAGAAGAAATGGATAAATTCCTGAAGTCCTATAACCTCCCACGATTGAAACAAGAAGACCTCTAATACCTGAATAAGCCTATCACCATCGAGGAAATTGAAACAGTAATTAAAAGTCTGCCCAAACACAAAAGCCCAGGTCCAGATGGATTCACTAGTGAATTCTACCAAACCTTTAAGGAGGACCTACTACCTGTCCTGTTTAAGCTCTTCCAGGAAATAGAAGAAACAGAAACACTCCCAAACAGCTTCTACAAGGCACACATCACCCTGATACCCAAAACAGGGAGAGACAACACAAAGAAGGAAAATTACAGACCAATCTCCTTGATGAACACAGATGCTAAGATCTTCAACAAAATACTAGCAAACAGAATCCAAAGACTCATCAAAAAGATCATACATCATGACCAAGTAGAATTCATCCCGGGAATGCAAGGATGGTTCAACATTCGCAAATCAATCAACATAATACTTAGTCGGGGAGCGCTGCCGGGATCCCCGACAGTGTAGAGAAGTGAGTTCCCTTCTACCTCCGAAGCCGGCGGGGAATGGATGAAGACTCAGGAATCCGACAGTTTTAAAAAGGGCTTTACTATCATAGGATCCAATATACAATCCAAGAGCACGGAAAACCTCCAGACTCTGGCTTCCCAGCTAGGCCCCAGCCAGGTGTAGGCCAAGATGGCTGCTACCACGTGTTGAGGCCCGACAGAGAGGACGGAGAAGCAAAACACCAATGGAAGCCGAAATGGCAAAAGGGGAAAAGAGAGAGAGAGCTTCTTTCTTCTTGCAGCTTATTTTATAGCTAGAAATCCGCCCAAACTCCCAGCCCAGCCCATTCTGGGCTGGGCTATCTAGAGATGAAAACAGGAAAATAGCCCTGTAGAATGTAGCAACTTCAGGGAGACCATCTGGTTGTTTTCAAGGATCCAGAGCTAATTAAAAGCCTCCTAGCAGAGCTGGGAGAAGCTATAAGCTAAATGTAACTTCCCCTGGCAGGAAGGATCAAATGCCCTCAGGTAATTTCTCTCAGCACCTCACCTAATATCTTGAGCCGAGATCTGCCTGGAATTACCTTTATAGGGTAGAGAAAGGGGTTTCTGAGATGGCATGTCTCTGTACCAAAGACTAATACTAATGCCAGTTAAATATTTCTCCAAGCCTTCACAAGAGCCTCATCTACTTCACGGCAGTTTTGTATTTTAGTTGCCTTTGAGTTATCAGGGAGCCATGCTTGCTTGCTTGGAGGCAAACAGCATTTCTCTCTGGTCTAATTACTTAGAGATCCAATGTGGCCAGGCAAATATGCTGGTAAGATCTAGCTAGTCCCACGATGCTTGTGGTAGCATGAGAGAATATTTATACCAGCCAGTACAGAATACATGGTCAGATAAGACTGCCACATTCAGACTGTCCCCCTATCTATGAAGTGACCGGCAGGAGGCAATCCAGGGCAGATGCAGAGGCCTAGGCTTTTAAGTGTCCTGCAACAATACATCATATCAATAAGAGAAAAATAAAAAACATATATCCTATCAATAGATGCAGAAAAAGCATTTGACAAGATCCAGCACCCATTCATGATTAAAACCCTCCAGAAAATGGGAATTGAAGGAAGTTTCCTCAAGATAGTCAAAGCCATCTACCAAAAGCCCACAGTGAGTATCATTCTCAATGGGGGAAAAATTGAAAGCCTTCCCATTAAGATCAGGAACACAACAAGGTTGCCCTCTCTTACCTCTTTTATTCAATATAGTACTGGAAGTACTCGCCATAGCAATCAGAGAAGAAAAAGGACATTAAAGGCATCCAGATAGGCAAGGAAGAAACCAAGCTATCATTATTTACAGATGACATATTATACTTAGGGAATCCTAAACTCTCGACCCAAAAACTCTTAGAAACAATAGATATGTACAGTAGAGTGGCAGGGTACAAAATCAATACCCAAAAGTCGGTGGCTTTCCTATACACAAATAATGAAAGAGAAGAAAGGGATATTAAGAAATCGATTCCATTCACAACTGTACCACAGAAAATCAAATACCTAGGAATCATCTTAACCAAGTGTGTAAAGGACCTATACAAAGAGAACTACAAGACACGGCTTCAAGAAATAGAAGGACACAAGGAAATGGAAACACATTCCCTGCTCATGGATGGGGAGAATTAACATTGTCAAGATGGTAATATTCCCTAGAGCTTTGTACAGATTCAATATGGTTCCTATAAGGATACCCATGACATTCTTTAAAGAAATTGACCAAACACTCCTGAAATTCGTATGGAACAATAAACCCCCACGGATAGCTAAAGCAATCCTTGGGAAAAAGAAGATGGGAGGCATCACCTTTCCCAACCTCAAACTGTACTACAAAGCAGCAGTAATAAAAACAGTGTGGTACTGGAATAAAAACAGACCTGTGGATCTGTGGAATAGAGTTGAGTATCCTGACACCCACCCTCAAAGACATGATCAGTAAATCTTTGATAAAGGTGCAAAAGAGTTCAAACTGGAGTAAGGAAAGCCTCTTCAACAAGTGGTGCTGGGAAAATTGGACAGCTACATGTAAAAAAATGAATTTGGACTGTGTCTAACACCTTGCACAAAAATCAGATCAAAATGGATTAAAGATCTCAATATCAGACTTGAATCCATAAAGTATGTTGAAGAAAATATAGGAAAAACCCTCCACGACATTGAAGCTAAAGACATCTTCAAAGGTGAAACACCATTAACAAAGCAACTAGAAGAAAAGATAAACATATGGGACTACATGAAACTAAAGAGCTTCTGCACCTCGAAAGAAAGTGACCAAGATAAAAAGAGAGTCCACAGAATGGGATAGAATATTCACCCAATACCCATCTGATAAGGGGTTAATATCCAGGATCTATCAGGCACTGGTACAGCTATATAAGAAGAAAACAGTCAACTCCATTAAAAAATGGGGAGAAGATGGTGATAGGGGAGTCAGAGGTTAGGTAAGACAGAAAATGGAACAGGGTGCTAATAATTGTCGAGGGTACTAATGCCAACCTAGAACTGAGCATTAAATAGAGGCAAAAGGATACACATGACAACCTTTTAATGTATGTTCTGTAATCCATAGTCTGGAAGGGAAGGAAAAGAGAAAGAAAGAGAAAGGGAAAGAAATAAAGAACCTGCCATGGAGGTGGGCTGGGGGAAGGGGGAGGGAACCGGGGACGTTGGTGGTGGGAGATGGGCACTGGTGGAGGGACGGGTGCTGGAACACTGTATGACCAAAACCCAAACATGAACTTTTTAATTGTATATCTTTTTATTTGTATATCTCACGGTGGTATAATAAAATACTTTAAAAAAATGGGGAGAAGAGATGAACAGAAACTTTGACAAGGAAGAAATTCGAATGGCCAAAAGTGATGGTGAGCCATAGAGAGACCATTTCATACAGTACATGGAGGATGTGTTGCCTGGAAGTATATGGTGATGGGCCAGGAACTGGCCCTAGTATCCAACCTGGAACTGTCATGACCTTTGTTTATTAGTTTAATACATTTTCATCCATACCCATACACCACATCAACATTTAGACCTTGAATACAAGCAGGATATAAAATACATACTACATTTTAATCTCGTGTTCCTTTTAATAGAATTAAATATAGTCAATAAGCTGAATGGTCTGACTTTATATATGACATTAGATCACATGTTCTACATATTTAACATTCATTATCTAGCAAATATTCTATGTGAAATGTTGAGTTTGTTTTGGGACAGGGCATACTATTGGTGCTCAGGGGAGCATGTGATGCTGGGGACAGAACTCAGAACAATGCATGTACTCCAGTCCTTGAAACCACATCCCCAGTGCTATAGGATATTTCTATATGTGTTTATATATGCATGCACATCTAAACATGTGGTACTAAATGGTGGTGGAAAATTCGTTCCTAAATAAGCCCATCAGCACATGCCATAGCATATCTGGCCATGCCTTTAAAGTGTGGACTTTGGGGGCCAGAGTGGTAGTACAGCAGACAGGGTGTTTGCCTTGCAGTCTGCCAACTCAGCTTTGAGCCCAGCATCCTATATTGTTCCCAGAGCACTGCCAGAAGTAATTTCTGGGTACAGAGAGAAGTAACCTCTAAGAATCTCTGGGTGTGACCCAGAAAACAACAAGAAAAAGATAAAAAATGCAGACTTCTATTCTAGCATTATGGAATAGGGACATCAGCAAGTCCTTATCACAAAGAACAAGAAGAAAATTATCAAAAAGCTACTGTTTCAGCGGAAACCAACAAAGGCAGACAGCAGACTTAGATAATTTATTCTTGAAGACTAGCCACAGGACAGAAGCAGCACAAGTGAACCAAGAAGTACAGTGGGCAAGGAGCTTGCCTTGCACATGGCCAACCCAGGTTCAATCCCTGGGACTGTATATGGTCCCTGAGCACCACCAGAAGGGATCCCTGAGTGAGCCAAGAGTAAGTCTTGAGCACTGGCAGCTGTGACAAAGGAAGAAAGGAAGGAAGGAAGATAGGCAGGCAGGCAGGCAAGAAGGCAGGCAGGCAGGAGGAGGAGGGAGGGAGGGAGGGAGGGGAGGGAGGAAGGAAGGAAGGAAGGAAGGAAGATGGAAGGAAGATGGAAGGAAGGATAGAAGGAAGGAAGGAGGAAGGAAGGAAGGAAGGAAGAAAGGAACAAAGGATGGAAGGAAGGAAGGAGGAAAGGAACAAAGGATGGAAGGAAGGAAGGAGGAAGGAAGGAAGGAGGATGGAAGAAGGAAGGATGGAAGGAAGGAAAGAAGGAAGGAAGGAAAGAAGGAAGGAAGGAAAGAAGGAAGGAAAGAAGGAAGGAAAGAAGGAATGAAGGAAAGAAGGAAGGAAAGAAGGCAGGAAGGAAGGATGGAAGGAAGGATGGAAGGAAGGAAGGATGGAAGGAAGGATGGAAGGAAAGAAGGAAGGAAGGAAAAAAAGGAAGGAAGGAAGGAAGAAGGAAAGAAGGAAGGAATGAAGGATGGAAGGAAGGAAGGAAAGAAGGAAGGAAGGAAGGAAAGAAGGAAGGAAGGAAAGAAGGAAGGAAGGAAAGAAGGAAGGAAGGAAGATGGAAGGAAGGATAGAAGGAAGGAGGAAGGAAGGAAGGAAGAGATGAACAGAGGATGGAAGGAAGGAGGAAAGGAACAAAGGAGGAAGGAAGGAAGGAGGAAGGAAGGAAGAAAGGAAGGAAGGAAGGAAGGAAGGAAGGAGGAAGGAGGAAGGAAGGAAGGAATAATGGAAGGAAGGATGGAAGGAAGAAAAGATGGAAGGAAAGAAGGAAGGAAGGAAGGAAGGAAAGAAGGGAAGGAAAGAAGGAAGGAAGGATAAGAAGGATGGGAGGAAGGATGGAAGGAAGGGGGATGGAAGGAAGGAAGGAGGAAAGAAGGAAGGAAAGAAGGAAAGAAGGAAGGAAAGGAAGGAAGGAAAGAAGGAAGGAAGGAAGGAAGGAAGGAAGGAAGGAAGGAAGGAAGGAAGGAAGGAAGAAAGGAAGGAAGGAAGGAAGGAGGAAAGGAAAAAGGAGGAAGGAAGGAGGAAGGAAGGAAGGAAGAATGGAAGGAAGGATGGAAGGAAGGAAGGAGGATGGAAGGAAGGAAGGATGGAAGGAAAGAAGGAAGGAAGGAAGGAAGGAAAGAAGGAAGGAAAGAAGGAAGGAAGAAGGAAAGAAGGAAGGAAGGAAGGAAAGAAGGAAGGAAGGAAAGAAGGAAGGAAGAAGGAAAGAAGGAAGGAACGAAGGATGGAAGGAAGAAAGGAAGGAAGGAAAGAAGGAAGGAAGGAAAGAAGGAAGGAAAGAAGGAAAGAAGGAAGGAAAGGAAGGAAGGAAGGAAGGAAGGAAAGAAGGAAGGAAGGAAGAAAGTAACAAAGGGTGGAAGGACGGAAGGAGGAAAGGAACAAAGGAGGAAGGAAGGAGGAAGGAAGGAAGGAAGGAAGAATGGAAGGAAGGATGGAAGGAAGGAAGGAGGATGGAAGGAAGGATGGAAGGAAAGAAGGAAGGAAGGAAGGAAAGAAGGAAGGAAGGAAAGAAGGAAGGAAGGAAAGAAAGGAAGGAAGGAAAGAAGGCAGGAAGGAAGGATGGAAGGAAGGATGGAAGGAAGGAAGGAGGATGGAAGGAAGGATGGAAGGAAAGAAGGAAGGAAGGAAAGAAGGAAGGAAGGAAGAAGGAAAGAAGGAAGGAACGAAGGATGGAAGGAAGGAAGGAAGGAAGGAAGAAGGAAGGAAGGAAGGAAGGAAGGAAGGAAGGAAGGAAGGAAGGAAGGAAGGAAGGAAGGAAGGAAGGAAGGAAGGAAGGAAGGAAGGAAGGAAGGAAGGAAGGAAGGAAGGCAGGCAGGCAGGCGGCGGCGGCGGCAGGCAGGCAGGCAGGGAGGCAGGCAGGCAGGCAGACAGGCAGGCCAATCCAATCCTGGAGGATTGTTGTCTTCATTGCCTGTCTCTGCATCTTCTCTGTGATCAGGAAGAACCAGGCACTTCACTATCCTAAGCTCACAGCCCTGCTTCAACAACTGGCTGGGGTTTCTTCAGGGATTTGATAGTGAGTTTCAGGAAGTGAGCATCAGGGGAGGGGTTCATTCCCAACCTCGCAAATATACCTCACTGACTGGAGGGGGGCAGATGCCCAAGAGGGTCCAAGCACCCCTTTGGATGATGCATCTGCAGGTATGTGCAGAGGAGATCCTGAAAATCCCAGAGAAAAATTAAAATTTATGGAAGACTGGAAAAAAAGCTAGAGATCTGAATATGCTTACCACCACCCTGCTCTGCCGTGCCTCCCCGCCCCATCCATCAGCAAAGAGTGAAGATCAGGTGTTCGAGAGCCATCCCACATCAACCTGAGCCAAATGCATAGAGATTCAGTCACAGGAGTGAAATTCAGTGTGAGACAGAAACAGGAGAGTCGGGAATGAAGCTCTATCATAGAGCATCAGCATCTCATGTATGTGGCCTGGGTTTGATTTCCTGATACCAAACTGTTTCTGCACTTATGGGCCAGAGAGATAGCTCTCTGGACTGAGCACACTCTTCACAGCAAGAAGAGGCCAGGCTTCCCGGGCACCGCGGGTTTCCCAAACACTGCAGGGACTTTCTCCACAGCACAGAGCCAGGAGTAATCCCTCAGCATACATTTGAGTAGTAGAACATGTTTTACATGTGTGAGACCCCAGGTTGGACCCCAGTCACCATGGGGAACTAAGGGATGGGGAGAGGACAGTATTGGACCAAGACTGACTCGGAATGGCACTCACCTGTCCACAATGATGCCATGAGGTATGAGCACATATTCCAAATCTCCATAGTAGTGCTGAGGGTATGTGAACAAATTCAAATCATACCCAGGCCAATTGTCCAAGATCTGTAAATCAAATGATCTTGATTATAATATTTTTCATTGGAAATTTATATTTTTAGGCATAAACTATAGAGAGCATCATTTAAAAGATAGACCAGTGCTGAAAACAGAATATGCCTTATTTACTAAAATACATCCTGAGGTCTTGTCAAAGGTGGAAATTATCACAAATGTGTGGGAGTCAGAGGCTAGGTAAGACAGAAAAATGCAACAGTGTGCTAACAATTGTCGAAAAGCGCTAATACCAACCTAGAACTGAGCATTAAGTACAGGCAAAAAGATACACATGACAACCTTTTAATGGATGTACTGTAATCCACAATGTGGAAGGGAAGGAAAAGAGAAAGAGATAGAGAGAAAGGGAAAGAAATTAAGAACCTGCCATGGAGGCAGGCTAGGGGAGGGGGAGGGAACCGGAGACATTGGTGGTGGGAGATGGGCACTGGTGGAGGGATGGGTGCTGGAACACTGTATGACCGAAACCCAAATATGAACATCTTATGAAAATCTTTGTAATTGTATATCTCATGGTGGTATAATATAATACTTTAAAAATGCCTCCGAAACCTAGCCTATGAGAAACATTAAGATATGTATTTACAGCCATTGTTAAGTTTATAATGTATTTTTCATCTTGTTTTATATGATGTTATATAACATTCAAAAAATTTTTTTCTTGATTGGAAAAAGGATACAAATGAAAATCCACAATTTTGATAACTGATATTGCCATTGTTTTGCAGTACTTTATTATATTGAGTGTCTTGTCTTTCTTGGGCTTTTAGTTACTTACTAATGAATGAGTACATTAGACACTTTTTTAGTTGGAATTTTACTAGCTTGCATTTTGATTCTTTGTTCTTTGCTGTTTCTATTAACCCATAGCATTATTTTAATAAATGTTATAATACCAACCTAAAAAAAATGCCTCCTGAATAAATAAGCAATAATTATATGTTGGCAACTCTGAAAAGTTCATAGAACAAGAAAATTTGTTTCGAGCAGTCTGATAAAGGACCTATCATGGAAGTTCCTATAGAATTTCATTCTTTGTGAAGAAAGAAAAGAATTTTCTTTCTCTTCTTTTTGTTTTGGCCACACCTGGTAGTATTCAGACTTACTCCTGGCACTGCATTCAGGGATAACTCTGGGCAGGTCTTGGGGGACCATCTGAGGTACTGGGGCTCAAACCTGGGTCAAATGCATGCAAGTAAGAGCCCTACCTACTCAAGTCCAGAATTCCATTTATAACTCTTGGCATCATTTAATTAAAACATAAATTCAATGCCTGTTGCTCACTTGATTATATAGTATGTAAGAGCATATATGCACAAATATAAAATTTATATTAAAGTGATAACTGAATGCATATGTAATTTGTAATTATTTTAATATAGACAGGTTCATTACACATATTATCTAGTTTCCATTATCATTATCCAGTTTTATATATATATATATATAAATAAATAAATAAATAAAACAATGAACTTTTTAAACTTTGAGGTTTCGCTTAAAAATGGAGTTTTTTCTAGCCTTCGCTTAAAAGTGGAGGTTTCTTCTAGCCTAGGTTCAGTACTCATGAATTTAACCAGTCTTGGATAGATCCATTTAACCAATCTGAAATCTCATATTCAACTCTATGGTTGAATACGGGAATACAGAACCTGTGAATAAGGGGAGGGGAAACTATGGCAGCTCTGGGTGGCCAAAAATCAACCCCCAGAGGACTTTAAAGGAGGACTGTAACTTTGGGAAGAATCGAATCATACATGAATTTTTATTTATTTTTTATATTTTTAAAAAATTTTTATTATAATGTGTGAATTTTTAACCATGGAGGGTGTCAGTACCTCATTTCCACATTGTTCCAGGGTCACTGGCACACTCACATTTTGACACATTGTAACTGTCCATACCATCCATGTGCAGGAGAAGTTCCCTTACCAAAACTCAGTGTTTGCTGCGAGATGGTTGAAATGGGTAAAGGGCTACCCAGTGGTGGAGGAAAACAAGCTTTTGGTGATGATTATAGTCTAGTAAATACAGGATAGAAGCATCCTGCTATATAACTGAGATTCTTGTAATGTTATAAATCAGTGCTATTTTAATAATGATAATAATAATAATAATAATAATAATAAAACATACTTTGAAACAAAACAAAATGGGGCAGGAAAGCATTGACTTTAAAGCAGGTGCAGAAATACCTTTTTAATTAAATATTTTATTATACCACCATGAGATATTCAATTACAACATTGTTCATGTTTAGAGGTTTCGGTCTCATAGTGTTCCAGCACCCTGCCCTCCACCAGTGCCCATTTCCCACCACCAATGTCCCCAATTCTCTACCAGTCATGATGTGCACTAAGAAACTTGGTTTCTGCCCTCAGAACTGCTTGAGTCGGTGCTAAGAATCAACACCAGTTTGGCTGCTCAGAGCCTGAACCACTGGCTGTACATGAGGAGTTTGCAAAAGATTTTCTGGAAGCTCCAATAAAGACTAAAGCTCTCGGAGCAGCCCAGTCCTCAGAGAGATCTTTCAAGGGCATAACACTTTCTGGCTCCCCTTCCAGGCCACACACACTCCCCCTTTCTGCAGCCTTCAGTTGACTGGTAGCACAATTAACTAGTGAGCTTCTGAGAGCATTCATTGCTCTCAGGGTGCACAGATTCTGCCCCGTGTGCTGGCTAAGGCACTTCTCTCCTGCCCCTTCTCTAGCGCTTTAGCCCAGATACGGACTAGCTATGATATTAGGGAAGTTACACCCATCTCAGAGACTCAGTTTCTCTCTACTCTTCTTACTTCAAAACAGTGCAATCTTAAAGGAGAAGAAAAGGATAATTTCTCTATAACTATTCTATAATCCAACCTGATCTATTTTTAACTGAGTCAGACCTCGTGAGTTTTCTAGTTTAGATAAAAGACAGTTCATGATCAAGGCACTGGCAGTTTATCCCTTTGTGCTCACTCCTGGTGCATGCAAACTGCCTGCAAACGGTGGCTGCCTTCTCCACCTGAAGGATGGGAGGTGACTGTCAATTGTAGTTATGTTATTCATCTGCTTTTTTAAAAATCAAAACAAGAAGTCTTAAATAGTCTCAGTATCACAGATAATATGCCCTAAGTTTATGCAGAACAAAAGCTTTCTCTGTTCAAAAATGCAAAACACATCCAAGCCGGGGAAGTGACCACTTGGACTCATTTCATGCCACAGCCAAAGCCCAGGATTCATTCTCACTCTCTTTCTTTTCATTGGAAAATATATTCAAAAAACTTCCTTGTAAGTCCTTAAACATAATCTTTTGCATAGTATATTTCTTGCATCATTTCTTGTTTCCCCACGGAGAAAAACAAACTGATTGGGTCAATCTCAGTGCCCTTCCTTGAGCCCCACAAACTCAGGTTCCCTCCCTTTGCTTCAGGACGGTGACTCCTACTTTGCTACTCAAAGTTCCTCTCCTTTTTTCCTTGTTGGGTCACACCCAGCAAAGCTCAGGGGTTACTCCTAGCTCTTCACTCAGCAATTACTCCTGGAGGTGCTCGGGGGCCCATATGGAATGCCGAGAATTGAACTTGGGTCTGCTGGTGCAAGGCAAATGCCCTACCCACTGTGCTATCACTCTGGCCCATTGCTACTCAGTCTTGATTTCTGTGTGTCCTCTTCCTAGGAAAAAGGGGGCCAGGAGGATGGTCAATGGCTGCAAGCTTGCCACAGAGTGTCTGGAGTTTGAAAGGCAGTTAGGAAAGAGAAGGGACCAGTAAGACAATGAAAGTTGGGAATGATCATTTTGGATAGAACTGATTGTTGAAAGTAGATAAAGGGATATACATGCTAACCTTTCAGTATCTGTTGCAAACCATAAGGCTGAGAGAGAGAGAGAGAGAGAGAGAGAGAGAGAGAGAGAGAAGGAAAGTGCCTACCATAGAGGCAGACAAGGATGGGGGTGAGGGGAAAGTGGAGATATTGGTATATTGGTCGTGGGAACTGTACAACGGTTAAGAGATGGCTAATGGGACATTTTATAACTGAAACTCAATCACAAACAACTTTGTATCTGTATATTTTACTGTGATTTTATAAAATAGTTTTCCTGTTTTCATTGGACTTTTTTAAAAGTATTTTATTTTACCACCATGAGATATATAATTACAAAGATGTTCATAAGATGTTCATATTTGGGTTTCGGTCATACAGTGCTCCAGCACCTATCCCTCCACCAGTGCCCATTTCCTACCACCAATGTCCCCGATTCCCTCCTCCCTCCCTTAGCCTGCCTCCATGGCAGGTTCTTTATTTCTTTCTTTTTTTTAATTTTTTTTTTTTTTTTTTATCTTTTATCTTTATTTCTTTCTCCTTCTCTCTATCTCTTCCTCTTTTCCTTCCCTTCCACATTGTGGATTACAATACATATATTAAAAGGTTGTCATGTGTATCTTTTTGCCTGAATTTAATGCTCAGTTCTAGGTTAGTATTAGCACTTTCGACAATTATTAGCACACTGTTCCATTTTCTCGGACTCCCGCGCGTTTGTGATAATTTTCACCTTTGACAAGACCTCCTGATCTATGTTTCACCTGACCTTGGATATTGGTGTCATAATATGTACATATACATATGTATGTCATGAAAATAAATGCAGTCATTCTATATCTGTCTCTCTCCTTCTGGCTAATTTCACTCAACATGATTTCATTGGACATTTTTATCCACTTGTACATTAAGACTTCATTTGCCTACAGTTTCCAATTCTACCCATCAGGCTCCTGTATCCCAGACATGAATTACAAATTGCCTACTTGCCCTCCAGGCATTCCAAACTCAATTTGTCCAGAATAGAATGGAATGATTCCCATGATCCGTTCCCACCCCCTTGTCCATTCACTTCTCCACTAGGCCTGTCCATCCGCCCTGTGGTGGAATAAAAGCTTCTCTTTTCTAAAGCATACATTGAGTGTTGTTGTTCTTGGCACTAACTTTGTTTTTTCTTTTCTTTTTTGGCTCAGGGGTACTCCTGCCTCTGCACGCAGGAATTACTCCTGGCAGTGGGTGCTTAGGGGGAACCATATGGGATGCTGGGGATCAAACCCCAGTCGGCCAGTACAAGGCAAACACCTTACCCACCTGTGCTGTTGCTCTGGTCCCATCTTGGCACTAACTTTGGAAACAACAGCAGGTCCTTGAAAAACCAACTTTCCTTTAATGTCACTGTAAACTGAGGTGGAAAAGAAATCCCAGCACCAGCAGAGAGACTCATGCTATGCTAGGGAAGGTTGGGGCCTGCTTTCCATCTTTATACTTTGGCTTAAAGTTGCCGTTTCTAAGATCTATCAATAACATTAAGTGGCGCCTTAACTATGCCTTTCTCATAGGACCACTTTCTGCTAAACCTGCAGACTGTGGCTCAATGTCCCTGTCACGTGCTATTCCTGACCCCTTCAAGCCAAACAGTAACCAAGCCCTCCTCCAATCATTTTCAGTCTCCCTCACCCCCCTCTCAGTTTTCTCTTCCAACTGGTCACAATGGAAAATGATTTTATATAGTCACTTGTGTTGCTTGCCTCAGTTCCTCTTCCATAATCTAAACTCCATGAAGACAGTGCTGTCTTGCCCCTGCCTTCTCCCCAGCGTCTAAACTACTTCCTGGACCCATCAGCAGAGAGCATGTGAGATGGACAAAAAACAAACCTCCTTACTCAGTGGCCAGTGTATAACCACAGACAAATTATTTGGGAAAAAATAACCTGATAGGGGGCCGGAGCAATAGTCCAGTGGGTAGGGCATTTGCCTTGCCAGCGGCCGGCCCATGCCGGCCCGGGTTTGATTCCTGGCATCCCATATGGTCCCCCAAGCACCGCCAGGAGTAATTCCTGAGTGCAGAGCCAGGAGAAACTCCTGAGCATTGCCGGGTGTGACCCAAAAAAGCAAAATAAATAAATAAATAAAACCCCTGATAGAGTCACATCCCAGCCTCATCGCCCTTTTTCCATGAAATCTCACCTAGCCACAATCACCACCTTCTAGATAACCTTTCCACCTGCAGCCAGGAGCCTGAGAGAGCCCATGGAAATCTGTGTCCACAGGGCAGAACCAGAGCTCATTCTAGGACACTGAGGGCCCAGCACCCTCTGCTTGACTCCTGTAGAGTTTGCAGGGACCTAAAGGTTCTCCTGTGGGAGCCCAGCATCCCACAGTCTCCCATTCGCATCTCCCTGCACCCTTCCCAGGGCTGCACAAGCCCTGACCTGCCTCTCCCTTCTGCAGAAACTGGTGGTCTGAGAAGCAGAAAGGTCTGGAGGTCAAGGGGCCTCGTAACAGAGTCCCAGCCAAGCTGAGTCTTCAGACTCAGGAGGGAGGGAGTACTTTGCACGCAGGAGCCCATGTCCCTCCCCCTCCCCCCCACACCACCTTATAGCTCCCAAAGCACCTGGAGTGACCCCTGTTCCTTTAGCATTGAGCTTGCAGTAGCCCCCAGCATAGCTGGGTGTGGCTCGAAACAAACCTAAAAAGGTCCCAGCTCTCAAACACCGTCCACCTGAGCTACTTTATTTTTTCTAGCAGCCTTCATGAATCCTCAGGCTCTTTTGGGGAACAAAACTTGGAGTCCTCTGAAGAAGGCAGGCGCCGGTGGGCTATGTCTGCGGCCACAAAGCCAGCAGCCACCGGGTGGGCTAAGGGGCCACGAGAGGGCTCACGGGAGTGGGAACCTGGAACCGGGCAACTAAGACTGGATGCCTGGCCCAGGGACTCGGGGAGACGT
This sequence comes from Cryptotis parvus, assembly GCA_021461705.1. NCBI lineage: Eukaryota > Metazoa > Chordata > Mammalia > Eulipotyphla > Soricidae > Cryptotis > Cryptotis parvus. Next base: position 21,672 of record JAJIBD010032142.1, read on the forward strand.
CCCAGAAATCACGGAGCACGAGGTTCCTGAGTATTAGGGCAGCCCGGGCGTTGGGAGCTGGGAAGGACCGGCTGGGGTCTGGCGTTGCAATACAGCCCCGCGGGGAGAGAAGAACAAAGCCATGGGCCGCTCTCGGCGATGCGCTGCAGCTGCAGGCGTGGCATCTCCCGGACAGTGCCAAGTAAGAGGGGAGGGACGGAGTGGGGAGATCGGGGAGGGGGGGTAGCGCACGACTCAGCCCCCAGATAGGAGGTTTGCATTTACCACGACGCCTCGCCCGGGGTCTGGCGCCTCCTCTCTGCTCCCGGCCATGCTTCTCCAGGGGAAAGCTGGATGGAAAGAGGGAAGGAAAGCGGGCACTGGGCGGGGAGCAGGCGGGGGAGCGGTCGCCCCGCCCGGGGCGAGCCCGGGACCCCGCGCCTGGCTCCGCTCCAGTTGCCCCACCCCGCTCGGCCGGCCCTTGAGCTGGGGCGGCGATGCGGGGTCCCGAGCGCCGGTTGGCGGAGCCCCGGAGCTCGAAACCCCGGCGGCTCGGGGGAGCAGCTGCGCAGCTGCGCCCGCTGCACCTGAGCACAGGCCCGGGGGCGCCGGGCGCTTCTCTCGGGACGGCGCGCGCGTCTGCGCCCGCGGGGCCCGGGCAGCGAGCCAGCGGCCTCTCTGCGCCCCACCCCGAACGGGCCGCCCTGCTTGCAGGCACACAGGCTTAATCTGTCCCTCTTGCTGCTGTCTGGGCGCTCGCCACCTCCCCTACCCAGACCCCCGAGTCTATCTAAGAACGAGCCCGCACGACCTCGGTGCAGAGCGGCGAGCCGGGCGCGACCACCTTGCTGGGGGTCAAACCTACGCTCCACCAATCGCGCGCTCCAAAGCGCCTCTCGGATGCTTGGACCCCGGCCCGATCCTGCCCGGGGGCTCCAAGATCTGCCCTAGGAAAGGGCTTTAAGTTGGTTGCATTCAAGGTCAGAGAGGTGGGGAAGGGGGGGGTTGGGGTGGGGGAGCGCCCTTGCCCAGGCCTCCATCGCCTCGGTAAGAACAGACAGGTCCGATTTTAATTTGGGGGTGGGGGGGGGGGGTGGCGGGTGGAGGTACCCATTGCTGCCTCCACGCGCCCGCCCGATGGAGACTCAGGAATCTATCGTTCAAGTTCACCCTGTGGTCCCAGGTTCTTTGTCCGTTTTTTCTGTCCTCCCACCTGAAGGTGCCCGGTTCTTTGTCCGTTTTTCAAAAGGCGCCGTTTTCCTTGATCAGTTCTAGGGGACCTGGGGCACTGCCCTTGGTGACGACTCCAGCCCGAGCTGATCCCAGTTCTCCAAATCCCGCCTCTCCCGTAGACTTTGCTTTTTGTTGAACTGGGGTGTTGGCACAGGACCGGGCAGGGAAAGGAGTTCACGTTTTGCCTCGTTTTGGAGGAAACTAGTTACCAATCAGGGAATGTTGCTGAGTTGGGAAAATAGAGGGGGGCTCCCACGTGGCTCTTGGCCATGCTCCTGTGCCCTAAATGGCAGCGGGAAGTGCCAGCTCCTGAGGGTGCCGAGGGCAGGGACCACTGCCCCCACTGACAGCCCCCCGGTTCAGTGACTGTGCTTTCCTCCCGGTCCAACTCTCCAGTCCCGCGACACCCACTCCCACAGCCAGGAAAAATTTTCTCGGTTGGGGTCTGCCTGTTCTTAGGGGGCACTTTTATCACCTCTCTTTTCCCTCAAAAAAGGAAGAACTGTTTACGTTTTTTAACTTCATCTTCACCAGGAATATCCCTGAAACTAAGAGACATTCCAAAGGAGCGGCTATTGCAGTTATTTTTTTTTAAGGATACTTTTTAGTGGGTTTGGGGACACACCCAGCGGTAATGTGGGGGCTAGGAGAGGTGAGAGGCTTTGTTTTCCCGGGGTTGCTCCTGGAGGGCCAGCAAGTTCCTTGTCCCCTTGGTGATCACGTTTTTTGAGGGTGCACAGACTCTGGGGAGACTACAGTCAACGCAAAGGCCAACTCAAAGACCCAGCAAGCTCTGTGGACCGTGTAAGGGAGAAGGGCCATTTTCCCATTAGTCTGTTTATTTGAATATAAACCCTATCTAAGCACTTTTTTTGTTAAAAAAGGTGATTTGCTAGAGTGACAACAGGAATTTATGAGTCCATGCTCAAAAACATCTTATAGGGACCTGCATGAAAGATCAGAGAATAATGAACAAATCACTTATTGTTCATTTGGGGTCACACTCAGCAATGTTGGGGGATCATGTGGTCCTAAAGATCCATCAAAGTATGAGATCTAAGAAAAGAGATGAAGAACCTGCCACGGAGGCAGGCTAGGGGGGGGGAGGGAAATCAGGGACATTGGTGGTGGGAAGTGGGCACTGGTGGAGGGGATGGGTGCTGGAACACTGTATGGCTGAAACCCAAACATGAACATTTTTGTAATTGTCAAAAAAAAATAAATTAAAAAAAAGTGTGAGCTCTAGTCCTTTAAACTATTTCCATGGCCACATACTAATAATTACTATTTTTGTTTTTGTGTGGTTGGGCACACCCGGTGGTGCTCCACTCCTGGCTCAGTGCTCCAAGGTTGCTCCCACCTCAGTCCTCAGGGCAAATATGATGCCATGGCTAGCACCTGGGATTCCTGTGTGCAAGCCTGTCCTTTGAGCCATCTCCTCTGCTCAGTTTTATAGCAACCACACCCAAAAGTGCTCAGTGAGCACCAAGTCACAGCCCTGGGTGCTTAGGGGGGAACAGGCAGAACTCAAACACAGGCCTGTAATCTCCACCTTAAAGCATTACTGATTCTGAGCAAATCATGGGAATAAAAATTACCATGATGCTAATGAAAGCTTTTGCTTTTTTTGGTGGGGGCGTCACACCTGCTGATGCTCAGGGGTTACTCCTGGCTCTGCATTCAGGAATTACTCCTGGCAATGATCAGAGGTCCATATGGGATGCCAGGGATTGTACCGGGTCATCTGGGTGCAAGGCAAACGCCCTATCTGCTGTACTATCACTCCGGCCCCCAAAGTTTTATATTCTAATAACAATTTGATACTTTGGACAGCATGGGTGTGGCACAATCTAAGTGATATCTTAAGCAGTATTTAGTTGCAGGGGCTAATATTCAAGAAAAAACAACATATCTGTTCAGGCTTTATTCATTCTTATTTTGTTCAAGGCTTTATTCTTCGATCATCACTTTATGATGGTTGAGAGGTAAAAAAGTTTTAAACCTAAATTTCTGTCCATGTCTGCTGGAATAAGTTCAGATTGGGATTTGTGTTCTCTCCTAGCACGTTATAAAATTCATGAGGCTCAGGTATATGTCCCATATCATCACCTATAAAGGGAAAAAACGTTTCTGCTGTATTGCATTTGATGATGAGATAGCATACAAGAGAACATTTGGAAATGCTATAAAACAAAGTGTTATTTTCTGAGATGCTGTGAAATGCATGAGTAGGTGTAAAGTCATTTAATGTGACAATAACTAGCCTATAGATGCATGTTAGTTGTCATCATTCAGGAACTGCTGAAATCCAGGGACAAGCTGGTGATGCTCTGAGAATAGATGCAGTAAAACAAGAAAAGTATTAAAATAATGGGATTTCCATTAAAAAGGATATTTTAGCGTAGGCTGTCTGTTTCTCATATTTCTTTGAAGAAATGGTAAGATATGTGTCTTTACCCAAATAGCCTATTCGGGTAGCCCAAAGAGGAATCGAAAGAGTCATGCTTGGAGTATCATGCTTCACTCAAGTGAGAGAAGGAATCCAGAGTTACAACCTCTGTTGAAGATCAAGAATCAAGGATGTTGAAGATCAAGAATCAAGGATGTTGATTCTCGTTTGCCAAGATGATGAAATCAGATGGGCAGGACATGTAATATGATTTAGTCCAGGACTGCTGTAATAGAGCTGTTACTGACTGGATGCCACGGGACGTCAAAAGAACCCGTGCTCGCCCATCTGAGATGGTCAGATTTCTTCATTAAAAACTTGAATGGTTTGAGTCTCTTCATGTTCCTGGAGTGAGCAGATGCCATTGGGCTACACTTGCATGTGACAGGGACAAATGGAGACGTTACTGGTGCCCGCTTAGAGCAAATTGATGAACAAAGGGAAGATAAATGATAAGTGATGTGTCTTTACAAAATGAATAACAAGTAAGTATTTTTCCAATTGTATAGAAAAATTCCCAATTTTCTTTTTTTGGTCATTCTCTATCATCTTTTTGTAGATTTCTTGCACATTAAATTCTAAGATGAGGGGCTAGAGCATAGCACAGAGGGGAAGGTGTTTACCTTTTATGGAGTTGACCCAGGTTCGATCCCCAGTATCCCATATGGTCCCTGGGCACTACCAGGAGTAATTCCTGAGTGCAGAGCCAGGAGTAACTCCTGAGCATTGCTGGGTGTAACCCCCAAACAACAACAACAAAAATCTGAAATAATCTTGTGCTACTGCCCCATCATGATGAAATCACAAATATTTATATTTACTTTAGTGCTCCACCAGAACTTAAGTAAATATAAATATAAACATAAAACTTTGTCCCAGAAATCTGTCTTAGACTTTTGACAGTTTGGTAGTTCTTTAACTTTTGCCAATACTAATTTGTTATCAAAATGAAGTTTAATCTATATTGCTCAGAGCCATTCACTTGGTGACACAGATTCAAAGTGCAGAAAGGCATTTAATACTTTCTGAGTTCCAGAACATGCAAATAAATGTAAAAAATAAGAAAAAGAAACCTCCCTGTTTGGGAATTGTGTTGAAATACATAAACATATGAAACTTGGTGACTCACATCGTTATTCACAAAGACACTGGTTAGTCTGGATGAAATCCACCGTGGACAAAAGCCAGTAATAATGATGATATTTGCTTTTCCTTAGTGCTGAACAAAACCCTTTATAAATGTTACAAGGACAAAAGAAAAAAGTAGCCAGATATTTCCTTCCAAATATTCGAGTCATATCTTGCTACCTTCAAGATACCTTTTTTTTTCTCCACACAAATACAGAAAAAAATGCTCGTAATTGTAAAACAGAACCACTTAAGGAAAAACTTCATTAGTATTCAATTAGCATAGTAAGCTTTCTTCCCTAACCTCTTTTTGAAGCCTACTGGATCCAATGCTCAGTCTTAGAGAAAAGAAAATAAGAGATCTATGGAAGTAAGTTCTTAGAAACCAAGCAAGGAGCTACATTTGGAATAATGTTCTGCACTATTACACTTTCACTGACAATTAGCTTTCCTTCAAAGAACCCACTGCGACCAGTTTTAAGTCTGTTCTTTGGCAAAGATCTGAGGCATGAGTAATATCAACAGTAAGTTCTGGGCTGCTCCAGAAATCTCCTCCCACTATCGCCCCATCTGACCGGAACAGGAATTGGATAACTTCAGAGGAAAAGAATAATGTGTCCATGTGTTCGCCTAGATCTCAGAGTCCTGGCAGCAGCCCTCAGCTCTCTTGGTCAACATAAAGCAGTCATTGAAAGGACACAGCTGCAGGAGCGAGGGGCTAAGCACTTAATAAATCCACAGGGCTGGAGGCACAAGCCATGTACATGACCCTAACACAATACCTTGTGGTTATGAATGAACGGATTAGCATCTAATGGAGCTGTGGCAGCTTATGCAAAATTAATTGGTGTCTCAGCCGATCCTGAGTTTCTCATGGACCAACGTCCACTACACACACACACACACACACACACACACACACAACAGACACACACAGCAAAAACAAAAATCCACAGAAAATAAGATCTCCTTAGTCAACAAAAACTTCGGCTGGTGTTGTGGGTAGTCTAAGAAGCAAGTACAATGGGAACGGAGTTGTTTATTCTTTTAGTTATACATGGGTGTTTCTCTTGAGATCAGAGTCCACATGCAGGGCCCGTTGGCACTATCCCAGGAATGGATCCAGTCACTGCCAGATTGTGGATTGTACTTTAGAGCTAGCTTGGCAGAGCTGGGGAAAGCATTGGGGGAGGGGTGATTTGACATTTGTAGTTATGGTCCTTGGGGAGAAGAGGTGAATAAAAAGTTTGGACACTAATCTACCTAGGCGAATAAAAGGTTTGGACACTAATCTACCCAACGTGTGCTTTAGTTCACACTTCTTCATATTTGAAAAAATGATACGGTGACTCATTACATTTAAGACAGGATGAGATAAGCAGAGTTAAGCAGACTGCTTTGTTGCGGGGCTTCAGTGGTCTTAACATGCCAATGCGCATTGTCAGTATTCAAGAAGACCATTGCAAAGGTTACCAAACTTTTCACCATGAAAATCTTTTTGGAGGTATTGTATAACAAAACTTGCAAAATTACATTATGAAATACTTAAATTTATAATTAAGATATAACATTATTTTTAAATCATGCATTGATTTTTTTCTTTTTAAAACTAGCTTCCTTCCTTCCTTCCTTCCTTCCCTCCTTCCTTCCCCCTTCCTTCCCCCTTCCTTCCTTCCTTCCTTCCATCCCTCCTTCTTTCCTTGTCTTAGAATCATACTCAGAGATGCACAAGGACTATTCCCAGTCCAGTGTTTGGGGGTTGTTCCCAGCAGTGCTTGGAGAGCCATATGGTGCCAGGGATTAAACCCAGGGCTCCAGCATGCAATGTTTATGCTCCAGTGGAAAATGCGTTTTGTCTGTATGTGTGTGGGGAGGGGAGAATGGAGGATGTCATACTCATGTGCCTAGGGGTTACTCCTGGTTCTGTGCTCAGGGATTACTCCTGTTGGTGCTCAGGGCAAATGTAGTGCTGGAGATCAATTCAGGGTGGTTTGTGCACAAGGAAAGCACCTGAATCCCTGTATTATTTCTCTGGGCCAGGGTAAATGTGTTTTTAAACACGTTTTGGAGTCATCCAATTGTTTGATTCTAGAAAATTTATGTTACAGAGATAACTAAAGATTTGTTTCACACTTTAAGTAAAATAAACATATAGCACAGTGTTTCACATGGCACAATAAAGTAACATCACTTGAATGGGCAAAACTACCATTTAACTGTTCCCCAATATATTTTTACTACTTCCAAATTCTGATTTTATAAATATATATGTACATTAAATGTTTGTAATAAAACATTTATATACATTTGAACTACTTCTAAGAAAGGAATTCCCCAGAAACAGAGTTTCTCAGTTATGGGGGCATTATTATTTTTAAGGTCCTTGATACACATTGTTTAATTTAGCTTACAATATCAGTGTCTTTCTCAATGGAAAATTACAGTAAATCATGTTTAATGGAATACAAATAAAACTTTACTGCAGAAACACTTAAGTGGTTTTAGGGGAAGGGGTATTAGTAACTTAGGTTAAAAACTTAGTAATTAGTACTAATAAGAAAAGTAAGTTTGAATTTGTGATTCATTCTTACCTACAGTATACTTTAAAACAGTAACACATGTGGTTTTTTTTTTTGTTGTTGTAGCCCATAAAGTAATACCTAGACCAATAAAAAATTTTATGGTGCTCTGTTTCAGGCCTTTGGCTCCAAGTCGGGCAGACTCCACCTTAAAACAAGATTCCACCCCTACCTCTGACCATAGACAAGTCTCTTAACTATGTTGCCATATTTCTGCATTCCTTCAGTGAGGATGAGCTTAGTTCCTAGTCATTAGGGTCATTGTGAGGCTTAAATTAAATAATGAATCCAGAGTACCAATGATTGAGGAGTGCCTGGTATTTTCTATTATTAACATACAATCATTTATATTTTATTTTAATTTTTTTATTTTATTTATTTATCTAACATAAAATCATTTAAATAGAATTCTGGCTCAGTCAGATTTGGGGCATTCATAGCAAATTAATTGAAGCATGTCAACATATACACTTACAACCATATTCTAAGTGTTTCTTTGTATCAGTGAGCTAACATTTTCCATGAAGCTCTATTTACTAAATTATCAGCTAGACTACCCTTATTGTGTATGAAACAAAGGTGAGACATAATAAAAGACTTGTTTATCTAGTACAAGTAGAAGATCATTATTTTTTCATAAAAGGAGGCTATGTTTATTATTTCCCATGGAAAAGTAGCTTTTTTTCATATCCTTCATATTTAGAATCTAAAGGTAACACTAAAAAGTTGACTTCAAATTAATGACTATAACAAAAGTATGGTTATATCAAGTACAAATATATTAGTAATCTTAATATCATAGGTATGTAAGAAATGGGTATGAATGGGTCAAATAAAAAATTAACTTTTTTTTTTTGCTTTTGGGCCAGACCTGGTCATGTTCAGGGCTTACTCCTGGCTGTATGGTCAGGGATCATTCCTGGCGGGCTCAGGGAAGCATATGGGTGCTGGGGATTGAACTCAGATCAGCTGCATGCAAGACAAGTGCTTTACCCTCTCCAGTCCCAGAAAAAAAATCACTTAGTGTTTTAGTAAGCCTCTCTATAAAAGGATTAGAAAAAGTCTCCATAAAAATGGTTCCTCAATGCAGAAGCTGCCATTATACTTGGTGTTTGGATAAAGCCTCATGCTACTACATAGGTCATTCTAGAAACTATTCTGTCTGTTCATTAGAGTTAATGTGGTTCTTCAGAGATCATTTAGCTCACATTCTCCACTGTTTCTTAGCTCAGCATAAATATTCCAATCCTTTTGAACTAAATACCTCAATCCTTTTGAACAAAATGTTAGCTCAGGCTAACATTATCATCACGACTTGAAAAGGATGTTCAGATAATTTTGGTTTATATCAAATACCCTAAGCATTGAGCAAAACTAAAAATCACACAGCTGAGAAATTTCCGACACAACCTTACCTTAGGACCATTCAAAGGGATAGTAAACTTGAAAAGTCCAGTGCATAGGGGTAGGGTCATTTGCTTAACCAATTGACCTGACTCCAGAGCTGATGTTGGTGGCATCTTATTCTTTCTCAGCACGTTGAGAACAGATAACACCCTGTCACCAGTTACAAAGAAAAGGGATTGAGAAATGGCTGACTCAGACTTTAGGCAACCTGAACACACCTGGGCTTTATTCACATTACCATCATATTACCTTCCTGTCAAATCATATTACCTTTAGATTATGATTTTTCCCATTGGTGCCAGGCATTAAATAAGAACCTCATGTATGCTAGGAATGTTACTCTGTCACTGAGCCATTATTCCTATCCCCAGATTTATTGTCGTTGTTACTTGTGACATCCCAACATTTTTCTTTTTTTCTTCTTTTCAACATTTTTCTTCTTTTCAACATTTTTCTTTTTGGGGTTTTTTTTGGGGGATCGGTCACATGCGGCAATGCTCAGGGGTTACTCCTGGCTCTGCACTCAGGAATTATTCCTGGCAATGCTTGGGGGTCCATATGGGATGCTGGGGATTGACCCCAGGTCGGCCATGTTCAAGACAAACACTGCCCCCTCCCACCCACCGCTGTACTGTCACTCAGGCCCTCAACATTTTTTCTAAGTTCTAATACTAGAATTGTGCTTTGAAAATAATCACCAGCCTTAGATCTGGGGCAGAAGGGGCAATGTATCATCTAATCCAGCCAGATGTTTTTAAGTGGCACTTTCAAAAAGGGTGAGGATACTGTTGGATGCTGGTTATTTTAAGGCTCTTCATTCATTTTGGTCCATTTTAATTACTGGGAAATTTGGATACTCCCCTACCTATACTCTCGGAACAACACTGGAGGTGCTAGAGAAAAGCAGGGTGGGGAAATGACTATAAGCAGCAAAGGTACAACTTGTGCACCTGAAGAAAAACAAAGGGGCCTTGGCTATCAAACCTGGCAGCCTTGCAGTTCACCAACCTCCTGACAAAGAGAACCCCAGAAAACCAAATCCAGCCATCAATTGGAGCATGCTCCATAGATGCAATCAAACTTATTTCACTTCTCACCTCATTAGGTCCAAAATAATATTCACTTACATAGCCTCTAGCTGCATAATGAGGCGCTGATGATTATATATATGATGTATGAGCATCATATATATGTATTATGTACATCATACATATATATGATGTATGAAGTCCTGACATACATGCACACCTTCAGTACCACCCATTCACGCTGCTCAGACCCAACCCTGGTGCTTATTCCTAGTCTTAGCTCAGTCCTTTATCCTCTGAAATTTGTGCATAGCCATCTCTTGAGAATGTTCATATGCATATAGCTATGGGTAAATACCATTTATTTTTTAAAAATCTCTACTATTGGTACCAGAGCGATGGTTCAGCGTTTGCCTTGCATGTGGCCAGCCCATGCCGGCCAGGTTTGATCCTCTTCATCCCATATGGTCCCCGAGCACCGCCAGGAGTAATGCCTGAGTGCAGAGCCAGAAGAAACCCCTGAGCGTTGACAGGTGTGACCCAAAAAAGCAAAAATAAAAATCTCTACTATTATCTGCACTGCCTTATCTTGAATTCTTTCTCTGAAAAGGACAAGAACCAAGCTGCAAGATTTCATCCCCACTTACCTTTTTTTCCGGGAACATCTTTGAGGTCTAAGTTTTATTTTTGTTTTGCTCATTTCCAGATAATTTTTCAATGTCACCTTTGATTTCCTCATTGGCCTAATTTGTTCAATAGCACACTGCTTATTCTCCACTAATTCATGATTTTCCCCTCTTTCTTCTTTCAGTTCACTTCTAGTTTCATAACAATTTGATATGGTGCTTTAATAAGGAAAAGACTTTTGATACAATTTTGATCATCTTTAAAGTTATTGCCACTTACTTTGTATCTCAACATATGAAATATTATTGAGACTATTTGATAGCACTTGAAAAGTGTGTATTCTGTGTCTGTTATTGTGATGGCGGGGATTGCCAGGCAAATATTCATTATGTTCATGTCATCTTATTTGTCATGTAAAACAAATAATGATCTGTCCAGAGTCAAAGTGGTGTGTAAAAGTACCTGTTATTGTATCACTGTCAAAATCTCCCATTTGCCTATAAAATGCTTTCTGTATTTCAATGATGCTGTATTAATGCATATATATCAATAATTGCTATGTCTTCCCGATGAGTTGATCATTATATAATGTCCACCGTGTCTCTATCATTTATAGCTGGAAATTTCTTTTTATTTGATAGAAAAGTAATAATTCCTGACTAAATTTTCCATTGTCTTAACTAGTTTACTAGTCTCCATTCCCTCTATATTTTGCCTAACTAAACAGATTTACACCACATTCTACACAAAGTCTGCTATGCTGTTTATCAAAACAGATCAAGAAAACTTTTGAATGCCAGGGATACCAGGTTCAATTTCTGCATCCACAAATACAAAATTCTGTCTCTTCTTTTGCAGTAGTGGTGTGTGTGTGTGTGTGTGTGTGTACTTTTCCAGTGGTGGCAGTGATAAATCCAGCTGGTTTGGATTGCACATTCTGTCATTACACTACATAATAAAACCGTGTGATTTCTTTCATCATGTGCAGCTGGTACCACCTGGTCTTCCTTTAATGGATGCCATGCCCAGAAATGATGAAAGGTTTGGCTCTAGAAATGTGAGTATGCTTCCAAATGAGATGAATACTCATTATAGAGGTAGGGCATGAAAATGATGAATTCTATTATTTCTTTCTTTTGAACAATTTTATTTCATTTTATCTATGTAGCATAATTTAGGCAACATGTTTACATGAACATAATGTTCATGTTTACAGTTTTGATGTACACTTATGCCACCTCACCACAACCAAAGAGCCCAGGAAGCCCCCCTCCCTCCACCACCACTGTCCTTCTGTTATTCTTGGTTCTCTTTTCCTCCTCCCAGAAGTTCTGTCTTTTCTGCAGTTAATCTGAATGTTTCTCATTGCCTTAATCTTTGCTTACTCATATATTTAGATCCTAAAACAAAACTTTTATAGAAGATATTCCAGTGGCTTCGTCATGATTCTAGCCCTCCTTTTTGCCCGTCCTTAGATAGTGACACATGTCTGATATGTGTGAGATAGATGTTCACATATATTTGACATGTGTGCATGTATGTGTGAGGTATTTATATACTATAGATTTATATTTCAATTTCACTCATATCATACACTTATATACATACATATATGAAGTCAGTTGCTGTGGAATTATGACTTAACTCATCCAGATGGAAAATAATTAGTTCTTTTAAATACAAATGGAGTTGCAGTGTAGGGCATTTGCCTTGCACACAGCCAAACTGAGTTTGATCCCTGGCACTGCATTTGGTCTCCTGAGCATTACAATGAGTGATCCCTGAATGTAGAGCCAGGAGTAAGCTCTAGGCACTGCCAAGTATGGTCTCCAAACAAAAACTATATGTGTGTGTGACTATATATGTGTGCATGTGTATACACATACACACATACATATGGTGATAAAGCAATACATGATTAAAAATGAATTAATTATTTGAACAGGCTACCATAGACCAGGCTTTTACTGTTCCTGCCCTTATAGCCCAGACACTGAAAATGGAAGCAGTGGCAGGAAATATTTTTATCTAGTTAATTTGGAGGAGGACGGTTATACCACAGCTGACTATTCTCAGGGCTTACTCTGGACTCTACACTCAGGGATCACTCCTGGAGGGGTTGGGGGAACCATACACAGAACTAGGTCAGCATTGTGCAAAACAAGTACCTTACCTACTTTTCTTCTCTCAGTCCTGCTTCTAGTCTTTAGATAAACCTAGGCTGTCCTTTCATTCTGAAGACTCATTATTTCAGAATCTCTAGGCTGTATTTCCTGAGGACAGGAGTTACGTGTTTCAAACTCCTCTTTCTTAATGTCTCTGTTGTAGGATTATAGAATCCACAGATATTTTTTCTCTGAATAAACTGGTGAAACACACACACACACACACACACACACACACACACCCAAGCATTGTTTGGTGTGACCTCTGATGGTGACCAGGTGCCCATATCAGGAACAGGGGATTAATCAGGGTTGACTAAACTGGCCACTTACAAGGCAAGTGTTTTGCCTTTTGTTCTGTGTTTGGTCCGCAGATAATTTTCCTAGTATTTTTTTTTTGTTTTGGGGGCCACAGCCAGTGGTGCTCAGGGCTTACTCCCTGCTCTAAGCTTGGAAGAACATGCAAATCGAGGGACTGACTCTGTGCCCCAGCCCTTCGAACATCTTTGCATCCCAAATTGTTTTTGAAGGGAAAAGGATTCATAGAGACAAGTGAAGAAAAAGATGAAGAGAACTTTCATTTGTAAAAACACAAATCAGGGCTGTTTCCACAACGCTGGTTTTTGTGATGCCCACAGTTTCAGAGCCGCATCCAGTGGAGGAATTTTAATCAAGTGAAAGAACTTATTGACACTTATATTTTCTTATCATGCAAATACTTAGATCTTTCCCCAAGGAGTTTAACATGCTTTTCAGAAGCTTTTGCATCATTCTAAAGAAGCATTTGCTAGGCTTGATTGCCTTAGGGGAAAAAAACTTTTTAATACCATTTTTGCATAGCAACATCCCAAACACAGAAAATATGATGATGCATGGAAAATAGAAAGAGTCTGGGAGAAATATGACCATGGAGGGACTGGGCATGTGTTCCCAGAAACCACTTGAGGACTGTTTCTGCTCCCTGGCAGCTGCAAGAGGCCAGGCCTGTCCATGATTCTCATTTCCTGAAGCTCTTCCTTAGCAATGCTTACAAACAAAGTTTTATTTTATTCTGAAATCAGGTGAAAAGGAAAAAAGAGTCATGTTTATTGGAGGGAGCAAATCCTTTCAAGATGATGTGTACTCCCATAAGGCTAGGCTGCATATTTTAGAAGTATAGTAAGTCTGCACTGTTCTGAAACAGTTGTCATAGGAACCAAACCTTTTCTACATTAAACGAAAGGGTAATAGTTGCAGTTGATTTCCCTGTGTGTGTGTATGTGTGTGTGTGTGTGTGTGGGAGAGAGAGAGAGAGAGAGAGAGAGAGTGAGTGATACAGATCGAGGTTCTGTGGGGGTCAGATCTAACAGGGATTTAATGGGCAGGTGTGAGTGGGTAGGATGAGAAATGTTTGCATATCTAACAGCCGAACTGGACGTTTGCTTAACCAGCTATCAAAGTGCACTCTTGGATGCCGGCTGTTTTCTATTTTGCTTGCATTTTATAGTAGGGCATCGCCTTTGTTCTCCAGTGAAAGCTCTGCCCAATAATATCAAAGAGGATTCTCACAGCCTGGTTCTGCGAAGTTCTCTGAGCAAGGGGAAGTGTGGAGTAGGTTATTAACACAGACGTTTCCACAGTGAACTGGACTTGTGCCAAGCTTCTTTTTTTCTCTCTCTTCCTTCCCTTCTTTCTCTCTCTTCCTTCCCTTCTTTCTCTATCTCTCTCCCTTCTTCCTTCCTTCCTTCCTTCCTTCCTTCCTTCCTTCCTTCCTTCCTTCCTTCCTTCCTTCCTTCCTTCCTTCCTTCCTTCCTTCCTTCCTTCCTTCCTTCCTTCCTTCCTTCCTTCCTTCCTTCCTTCCTTCCTTCCTTCCTTCCTTCCTTCCTTCCTTCCTTCCTTTTTTCTTTCTTTCTCTCATTGTAGGGGCTAGACCAAGAGTGCAGCAAGTAGCACATTTGCCTTGCATGCAAATGACCCAGGTTCAATACCAGGCACCCCTGAGGACCCCCTCCCTAGCACCTCCAGGAGTGATGCTCGAGTACAGAGTCAGGACTAAATCCTGAGCACTGCTGCATGCAGTCCCCAATCCCATACCCACAAAGAAAGAAAAGAAAATGTTTCTGATAAAGATTCTTAATTGTAGGGGTTGAGAGAGAGAGAGAGAGAGAGAGAGAGAGAGAGAGAGTTCAAAGGCTCATTGTCATGCTTTGGTTGTGGGAAGTTTGGGTTCGATGGCTCCATGCACGTTTTGGCTGTGGTGTTTGCCAGGGTTTGCGGTGGTGCTCAGACCTTTGTTCACCAGAGGTTGCCCTCCTGGCTCCATGTTTGTTGTGCTGCTCACAGCTGTGCCAGGAGATGCAGACTAGGGGATCAAATTTACTGGCTCCAGGCTGGCGAGGCAGTCACTTTCAGCCAATCCCCCAGGACCATGAGTTGTGATCTTCCAAAGATAGGATCATGTCTAGGAAACAGCTGATGTGGCAGTGGGGTTAGACCTATATTTCATCCACCAGATCATGCACTGCTTTCCTATTTGAACACCTCTAAGTCTTCGTTAGAATGAAGGGCGTGTTCTAGTTTCCATCAAATTGTGGCTGTGATGCTTCAATATACCACCTGAGAGCTGTAGAAATAATAGGGAGGTTAAGAGTGTCCCTTGCATGCAGTTGGCCCCAGTTCTATCCCTGGCATCGTATATTTCCTCCGTACCACAAGGAATGAGTCCTGAATATAGGGTAGCACTTGAGCACATCCAGATGTAGCCCAAGGGTCCCCACCCACCCAATATGTATGCTAAACTTGAGCAAGCTTACTTACTGCCTTTCAGCTGACTTTTGTCCCTTGTTGGATCTACTTATGTTGAGTTTAACTGCTAATGAAAAGGTCTTACAAAAGATTATAATAATATTCATTCTGGATCAGTATTTGTGTCTTACAGAAAGGTGTGAAAACAGACAGAGCAGAATGGCAATTGAAATTTTGTTATTAGTTGAAGGAAGGATACCATTAAGTGAATAACTAACATTGAATTTTCAGAAGAGGGATTGAAAGAGAGTACAACAGGGCTTTTGCCTTGCATGCAGCCAACCTTAGTTTGATCCCTGGCACCACATATGGTCCCCCAAGTTCTGTCAGGAGCATAGAAGCGGGAGTCAATCCTGAGCACCACCCAGTGTGGCCCAAAAAACAAACAAACAAGAATACATGGGGAAAATTCTACATCTTAAGTTGAAAAGAATTTTTCTAAGAAATCTGAGATAAAAGTTCTATGTGAGGGTCAGAGATAGTACAGAGGGTTAGGTGTTTATCTTGCAAGCGGCCTACTCTGGTCCCATTCCTGGCACCACATATGGTTCTCTGGGAATCTCCTGAGCACAGTTCCCTTCCAAAATTCTAACTAATAAAAAAATTTACAGTTTCACTTGTGTCTTTCAAACTGTTAAAATTTTGCATCTTATTATGGTGCCATCTTAAATTTACTGAGACATTAGTTTTTGATGTGATTTCATGTGAGAAGGAGAAAAAAAAGCAAAGTATTCTAAGAACATGCAATGGAAAAATAAGGGACTTTATATGTTGGAGGGCAAAAAAAATCACAATATATAAGAATTTGGAAAAACATGAGCTACCAAATAAAATAACTTTAGAATGCACTTGTCTTAAACATTTTAATAAGCAATGTAGGACTCATAAACTATAATGTGACACTTGAAAGAAACTAGCAAAATATATAGTTTAAGAATCTATTCTTTTATGCAGAACTGGACTTACCAAGGGTAAGGGGTTTGGAGGTATTAGGTGAAGAAAAGAGGGCTCTTTGGGGGAAGAGGTGGTGTTGAAGTGTTGAACCACAAACCTTTGTCATGAATATCATTGTAAATCACATGTTCTAAATGAAAAACTGTTTCTTTTTTAAAAAAGTAGACTTTATGTATTAAAAGACTTATAATAAAACAACAATCTGAATGCTCACTATAAATTAATTCTATTTGTATAAAATATCTGAGTTCTAAAATATCCCACATGCTTTGTGATGAATCAACATTTTATTTTACTTGCATTTAATCTTATGAGATAATACCAGAATATAAGACTGATATAAAATAATGGATTTTTCATGATAAGGATTATTTTGGTGAAGGCCCTGTTTAAATATTTTTGCTCTTTGAGACTCTCATTATACTTTAATTTTTTTAAGGCATAAAGATCAGCTGGGTGTTGCATCTGCTTAAGGCCCAACATTCCACACACTCACACACTTATACATACTTATGCACACTCAAACACATACACACACATGCATGTGCGCACACACACACATACATACACAACACAGCATAATGGTCATTTCTCCGCAGCTTGATAGGCTTTTACTGAAGTGACTGGAAAAGTTGGCAACAAAATCTTGACACAACCCTCACTTTATTTTTTTATTGTATAAAATATACTTAGTAGAAAGGATTTTTAGGCTTACTGCTGTGTTTTAATTCCTCAAAGGGTGTATCAAAGTGATGTTTTCCATGCTTTGAGTGCATTACAAAGAACCACCACAGCTTAATGATAGAGTTAGAGAGTAATCCAAATTCTAACGGAATGTTATAATTTGAGGTCTAACGCACCAATCTCACTGTTTCTACAATGCACAGCCTCTAAGACACTTGTGTTACTTCTGGACATCATCTTACTATGTGGGTGGCAGCTGCCTGTCATCTCAATAATTCTAAAGAAAGGCCAGGGAATTTATTTTAAAGTGTTTGTCCAGATGAAACCATGTGTGGTCTCTAAGGTGCTCTGGGCCTGAATCAGAGCCTGCTGGCTGTGTAGAGCCATAATGGAATGATCCAGCAGAAAAACTCAGCTAGCTCTTAAAAAAGCCAATGAAGACAAAATAAATACCTAGGTTATTTCAAAGTAGCATGGCTCATGCGTGGGAATTACACAAGATCAAGAGAATTTGAGGCCTCTGTACTGATCTCAGGAAGGCCAGGGACTAGAAAGGAAAGTAGACAGCAGTTAGCTGCCTATGTTTTGTTGTTTTCCTGCTTGAAAATAAAGCAGAATGGTTAACTTTGTCTTGATAAGCTCTGTTGGTGAATAGGGGACCCATGATAGCAAGTCATGGTTCTGATGCCCAGTTGGGTGGTTTATTGTGTACATGACAGAAGCAGAATCCTGGGAGAGAGAGAGAGAGAGAGAGAGAGAGAGAGAGAGAGAGAGAGAGAGAGAGAGAGAGAGAGAGAGGAGAGAGAGAGAGAAAGGACTTGGCAGCTTTGTGTACCTTGAGAGGATCAAATTTCTCTTAGATAGCACTGAACTGGGTGGCACATGATAGAAAAGATTCTTGGGCATGTGGGATGTTGTGGATGCTTGTAAATTCATGGCAAAATAATTTGCTAAAAGTGCCTCTATCATCATAGAAGAGAAATCACCTTTCATTTACTTCCCTCAAGGGAACTTAGAAAATGTTCAAAATACTTGGAAATATTGTGGGTTGACTGTTCCAAGCTGCTTAGAGGTAGCTCAGGTAAAGAATGTGAAATAACTCAGGTAAAGCATGTGAAAGGGATTGTGTTAAGGGAGGTGCTCTTTGAATGCAACCTTCAAGCTCAAGCTAATAAATATACAGTCTTTCAGAACCAGGAAAAGTCAAAAAAAGAGGAAAAACATACAACATAGGAAACATATGGATGCCAATTGGACTCCACTGGTAGGAAGATGAGAGCAATTCTCAGATGACTATAATAAATCCAAATCAGGGGCCGGGCGATAGCCCAGCCGGTAGGGCGTTTGCCTTGCCGCGCCGGCCTGTGCCGGCCCGGGTTCGATCCCCCAGCATCCCATATGGTCCCCCGAGCACTGCCAGGAGTAATTCCTGAGTGCAGAGCCAGGAGAAACCCCTGAGCATTGCCGGGTGTGACCCAAAAAAGCAAAAAAAAATAAAAATAAAATAAATCCAAATCAGAACATTCAACATGAGGTTGCCAGGGCGGACCACCTGTCCCATGGCCTCTCATCTATACAGAATGAGCACACTGGCATAACTCCAGTCAATGAAACCAATGATTTCTTGATGGAACCCACAGTATTGATGTTCTGTTGCTGGTAAAGAAGGATGAGACCATTCAAAACCTATTCCTAACAGGAATACTTATGATATATCCTGTCTCCTGGCATACTCTCTACATACTGCTGCAGCCTGAGACATGTATCTAACAAATTGCAACAGTTCTTCTATGGGTACATATCTCATCATTGTGATGCTGTCGATACCTGCCTGCATAAAGCATTCATTGGAAAGAGACACTAGAAGCTGGTCCCTCAGGCCACTCCTGGGAAGGAGGGTTTGGTGGCTGTAGAAAAAAAAGCCTTAAGGGAGACTTTCTTCCTTCTCACCTTTGGGTTGATTATGAATTTTGGATCATTCATAAGTGTGTATGTGACATTTTCACTCCCAGAAGAAGATAAAAAATATTTCAGGGTCCAAAAAGATAGTATAAAGGTGAGAGCACTTTCCTTGTATACAGCTGACACCAGTTTGTTCCCAAACATGGTGTATGGACCCCCAAACACTGTCAGGAGTGACTACTGAGCATAAATTCAGGAGTGAGCCCTGAACATCTCCAGGTATGGCTCCAACACCCACCCCCCACCAAAGCAAACATTGTTCCACTAAAATTTCAAGTACCTTTATATCTAGTTAATAGCTTCTGGGAATCATATGATTGCCTACAAGTATAATCAAATGTGTGAAATGATGCACATTTAAAGTCATTCACTGGGGCATTGCATTAAATAACAGATATTTGGAAACACTGTCAGTGGAATAATTTACCCATCAAGTGAAGGCTAGTGAAATCACGTACATTCTGAACAATTTCATGCCACAGTTCAACAAAAGAAAAGACACACATTTAGCAAAATGAGTTCCATAATATTAGTATTGAAAGTGTTCTTTTGTAGTCTCTCTTGTATGTGTTTTTGAAAAGTGAGAGACTATATATTTTTTTTGTTCTTGTGCACACATATATTCATTTGCTTTTATAAAATATTAATGAAAAGTGAAATAAAAATAATGATGTTGGTTGTCACAGCAAAGGTGATCACATTGGCAGAGGTTCGGAGATAGGACAGACACAATTATTCCCAAAGAATTCCACAGATGTTTTCTACATTAGCAGCATCATTTAGCTAAGCATATGTCCTTGGCTCATAAACAGCACTCACTTGAGTGCCTTATTAAGGCTGTTTTCAAAGCACATATCACCCAAAAAAATTTCGTTTCCTGTAATAGGCAGCATCCTTTAGAATAAAAAAAAGCTAACCCTGAAGACCATACACATGGTTACAGCAATTAACATGTGCATGACTCTTTTACACCAGTCATGTGAGAAAGTATATTTGGGTTTTCAGAGAAAATTCATATTAGCATAGTTGGTTGGTTATTTTGGTTCTTTCTTATCAAGCACATAATGTGTTAAAGGAAAATTCTGCCACCTCTGACTTCACCCAGCAATTTTTTCTTTCTAATCAGAAAGACAAGAATTTTGGGGGGTAGTCACAGATACTGTTCTGGGAACATCAAGATTGTGCAATGGCCTGAATGTTCCTTTATAATTGGAACCACTCTTCCTAGATAAAGGGACATATTCCAGTTCTTTTAAAAATTTCTCTTCCCATACTTCTCCCCATTCATTTTTCCTCTCTCCCATTCTCTCCCTTATTTTTTTCCAGCACCTGTTTCCAGGAGAGACCATATATTTCACATTCTTCAGAGTGAAAAGCATACAAAAAGATAAAAACTTCAAGTAACTATTATTAAGAAGCATTTTATTTTTTTTTAGAAAATATAGAGCACTTGTACCACCACTACTGTAAACTCATCTACTGGCCTTGTTCCAGGGACTCATAAATAAATCTTGAAAGAGATCAACTAGTTGCAAAAATTTCTTAGACACCCAGAGTTGGCTGAGACCTCCTTGGTGATCCTGGAGAGGGTGTCAAGCCTGCCCTAACAAATTTGGGGGCAACCACTCCCACACCCCCAAACTGCCTTCGTGCCTCCAGTTAGACTGCCCAGTTAAATATTCTAGATTTTCTGGACATCTTCAAAATCTACAACACTACTTCTCTGTAGTAGCACACCAGATTGGATGGGATGTAATGTAGAAGCCAACCAATCTCGTCTAACAAAAACATTAACACAGAAGATTTGACTTGCAACAACAGCTTAGTAAACCCTCAGACAAGGACATTTCCCCATGGTGATGTGCAATGATTTTCACAAATTTTCTTACGTGGAAACTTTTTTTTCATCATCCCGTTAGCAATATAGTGGTAACAAGCAATATCAAATAAATTACTGTGAGCTTGCTATGGGGACAGGCTAGAGAGGTGGTCAGGAAAATGGAGGCAACGGTGGAGGGAAGGTAACAGAGGTGGTGGGATTGTCATTGGAATACTGAATACCTGTAACAAATCATTATGAACAACTTTGTAAATAATGGCGCTTAAATAAAGTGGGAGGGGTGACAGTTTTTGTGTGCTTAACAGTCGTTAAGAACTGTTGTTCTTAATGACTTGTCAAATCGGTGACATTTAAAGTCATTCACTGGGGCATTGCATTAAATAACATTAAATAAATTTTATTTGGATGAGAGCTGGTGCAAGTCATCAACTATGAACCTTCTAGAACTTTCTACACACAGGTTGATTTGAAGACCAAACTTTTGCTTAAACTAAGTTGAGAGTTTATGAGCCTATTACAGTGATGAAATTGGAAGAAGACTTGGACAAAACTGAGTTCAGTTACTTTGTTTCATGAGGCAGAGCCAAAGTTGAGCAACTAAATGATTCCCCAAAGGCGACCCAGCTCAGTGTCAGACTCACACCTGCTGATGGAGGTTCTTCACCAGAGGCTAGGTCAGTGCAAAGAAATAAATCCTCCAGAAAAATGCTCTTGTTCTTTTTTTGCTCCTCAGATTTGCAGTAACCAGTGTTTATGAATAAATCGTTTATATTGGGCTGCTAAGAACTTGGAAATGGAAGAAATTAGATTGTCCTCTTAGAAATGTATTATATTAACTAGCACTAGTCTCCTTAACTACTGAAATATTTCTTCCAGCTGTTCAAAAGTGTCCCTTCATATGAGTGGCCAAATTGTATTAGTGGTGTCTATATTAATAGCACCTTAAGTCACATGGTAATGTTATGGCATTGTCCCATGACATTCACATATCAGGGAGAGATAAAAGACTTCAACATAAGAGAGCAGAGCCAGATGGGAGACAGATCAGACCCACAGCTGTGCCGCTCATCCCACATGGAGCAACCCATGGAATTTTGGAGGATGGTAAATGGCTCAACCCCTGGCGGAGTCCAACATAGCTCCTAGGTTAGTAGACACGTGGGGTAGGCTGTGCTGGCCAGACTTGGAGCGGGGATTTGGGCTCCTCCACCTCCATGTCGGCCAGCGTGGCTACAGGATCACAGCCTCCACAGCCAGCAGAGCTGGACAAGAGATAGATCAGATCCACAGCTGCACTGGCATGTGGCTGCTTTGTGGTCGCGCAAGAGGTTTGAATGGTAGTGAAGGCTGAGACCAGGTTCTTCCCAGGATCTTTCACATTTATACACTGTGGTGATCATTGTAGTTGCAGCAAACTGGGGTGGTTGATGGGGAATGAGGAATTATAATGTCAAAATAGAACTCACTATTGAATATATACATAGAGACTTACATCATAAACCGTTAATATCTGTAGGGCAAGTCACAGGGTGTAAGAGAAGAGAGAAATAGACACAGAAACAGAGATGATAGATAGATAGACAGATAGATAGATAGATAGATAGATAGATAGATAGATAGATAGATAGATAGATGATAGATAGATAGATAGATAGATAGATAGATAGATAGATAGATAGATAGATAGATAGATAGATAGATAGATAGATAGATAGAGAGATAGAGAGATAGATAGAGAGATAGAGATAGAGATAGAGATAGAGATAAAGAGATAGAGAGAGATAAGTTGCCTGCTATAGGGACAGGCTGGGGTTGGAGTGGGAGGGAGTTGGGACATTGGTGGTGGGAATGGGGCACTGGTGGAGAGCTGGGTGCTGGAACACTATATGACAGAGAACCAATTGTGAACATCCTTGTAATTGTATATCTCAAAGTGGTATAATAAAAAATTAAAAAAGACTTCAGAATAAGAGCTTGGTCTGCAAATATAAACCAGGAGCAGTAAAGCAGTCTAGAGACTGAGCTACCTCCTGCTGAGAGCAGCAGAGGGAAGGCCTGTCCTGAGAGCCAGCCAGAATCTTTATTCCATGATCAAGATTCTACCTTATGCACAGGTTGATCCTTTAACTTTTCTTGACTTCCTGCTCTCCTTTGGACTCCTTATGCCTCTCACTCTATTGTCTTCTTGTATTTTCCTCCTTTTCCATCTGATTTCTAAGTGCTAGAGTTGCCTGGAACTCATCTCTTGGCTTTGTTGCTTAATTGAAATTCATGGTGATGAATTTCCAGATTTATTTCTCTACCCAGATCTCTTTTCTGACTCAGATATCTATTTATATGATTTATTGTCCAAATTTTCAGGGAGTGAATTTGGGGGTGGGGAAGCCAGGTTGTTCAATTGCTTGGGGCAGGCTGGAAGCTGCTGATACAACTTGGCTTCATTCTTGCTGAGCACCCCTGAGCATTTATCCAGCCATGTCCACACTCGAAGTCTGGCTGCACCTGCCTGTACTTTGCTGTAGCCACCTGGCCCCAGTAATTCTTGTACCCAGCAAATCGAGGTGAAAGCTGAAGAAGTTCAGGGTTCTCAGAGGCACTGTGATGGACTTCCCTGAATCCCTGGATTGGGTTAGCATGCGAATGCCAACTTTCTTTGAATGCCGGAAGGAAATGTCCTGACTCTGCTGATATCCTGAAGCAATGCTTAGTGGCATGAAATAGTGGGGCCTTCAGCTCCGAAATTTATCCATTTCCTTCCGCCTGCGGATCAGCCTCCAACTTATGTGCCAGTCCAACGAGCAGTTCTATAACCAAGACAGGAGGCCAGATGTAGGTTCTTTCTACACCTACAGACCAGCATTCATCACATTGACGACCTCTGATCTAGACAACCTGAAATCAGAATTGACTAGAATGTTTAAAACTAGTTTTGGATTCTGGTGAGACAATCTCAGCTCTATGTTGCGTGTGAGCTGAAGTGCCCTGAAGGAAGTTGGACAGATGAGAAAGTCCTGACAGAATACATTGCTTCAGGGACTCCTGAGGAACTGATGGCCACAGGCAAGTCTACGAAGAAGAGTATAGTTCAAGTCTGGAGGCTGCTGGTGGGTAATATTTTTAGGAGTGGAGGATATGGGTACTTTGCCTTTGGATCACTAGAGACCCTGGTGCTGGAGTTGATAAAGCTCAGGCTGAACAAGATGGAAAACTAAAATGAAGGCCCACAAGAAGATGGGCCTTCATTAAGAAGATGAACAAGATGAAGAAGATGGAGTGTGTGTCTCACTTTATAAAGGTGTTTGACCAATACATGAGCAGATCCAGGGTCAAATTATGGAAAGCAAAGACAGACATCTCTGGTAATTTGGAGCAACTATGATATAGCAATTCCACTTCAGGATATAGTCATGAAAGAATAGAAAGCAGTACGTTGAAGGGATATTTATAAATCCATGTATGTAGAACCATGGTTCACAAGAACTAGTATGTGAAAACAGCACAACCATCTATTAAGGAATGCATGAATAAAAAAGTAGTAAATCCACACAATGGAATATTTTTCAGACTTAAAAAAGGAAAATATTAACATATGCTACAACAAAGTTGAATTTAGGGACACTATGCTAAGTAACTCAGTTACCAAAAAAATATAAATACTGAATAAACCTATGCATATGTACTACTTAAAATATTCAAAATCACTGAAACAGAAAGTAGAGGTGGTTGTTAATGACTGACAAAAAGTTAGAAATTCTTGGTTCATTCTTGGTATAGAATCTTGGTTTACAAGATGAAGATAGTTGTAGAAATGGATAGTAGCAATGGCCATACAATATTAAGAATGTATTTAATGCCATTAAACTGTACACTTAAGGTTCAGAGAGCAAATATTATACTCATATCTATTTTATAAGAATTAAAAATTGGGGAAATGAATGTTTGAGGTGTCAACTTAGCCTACATGCTCTTTACTTTATTGGGGTCAAGCCCTGAGGTCCTGTGATCAGCGAACTTCTGCTCGGCAGACATGAGGTCAGGTTTTGTGTTTCACTAGTTCTAATTAATATCACCCTCGAGACTGTGGGAACCTTGTAGCCAATTCCCTGGTGTCTCTTGTGATTGTTAGTAATTTTAAGTTACTTTTGTTTGGATGATCTGTGCTGAGAAACTTAGGAAGTATTAGCAAATTTTTGCCAGTTATTACATTTAACAATTACCAAATATAGTTAATATCAACTGTATATGAAATGAAACTTGGATAAAAACTTCTAAGTATTTCAATTAGATCCCTTCCTGCCACTGACTTTTATAAATTTGAAATTTTAATGACTTGATGCTAATGCATCTAGCAACAACTGTACCAAAATTCTGTAGAACTGAAAGTTCTTCAGGACATATCCCAGTAATAAATTAGTCTCTCTACATGCCAGAGACTATGCTATTCTACATATATTGTTTTATGGCATTCATAATCCCTTAAGGTTATGGGTTATCAATTTTATCTTAGAGGACAGCAGCATGACAGTTTCATAGTATAGATGTGGCTCAGTGCCTCTGGACTGGGCTGTTAATGTGAGTCTCCCTATTTTTAGCACTTCAGCTCTCCAGAACATGAAATGAATGGCCTCTTCCTGACATGATCATGAATTATAGTGGAGGGTGCAGCATCAACTGGATTGTTGGGCAACCAAAATCTCTATCCTGTGAGGCTGATTTTCATCATGATAGTAAGTGCCAGTGAGTCATTTCATGGTGGAAAATTCCTCCTAAGTTCTAGGTTCCTCTTAGGCTCAAAGAATAATCATATGAATATGAGACATATTTGTTGAAGAAAAAACCCTAAAATTTAATTATGTACATATGAAGACTCTACACAGATGTGGACTGTGAATGACCTAAGTGAGTTATGGGTCTAGAACGTCAAGTAAGTAGGAAGGGGACTGAGGGGGAGGGTGATTCATATGACAAAGAGTAGATAGATGCTCTGTAGTCAGATGTTTGCCCAGCCATGAAGACAGTTATTTGCTTTTAAAGAGATGTTTCTGGCAATAACCCTTGTTCTGGGTGAGACCATCTCCCCTCCTCCCAAATATTCATACTTCTTGGTAAAAGGCCGTGATACTTCATGGCCTTGACTGACCTCAGCTTGGAAGAAGTAGCTTCAGATATGGCTCAAGTGGTAGAGTACAAGCCTAGAATGATGAGAAACGATGTTCAGCAAGATGTCAGAATGTGAAAGGTGAGTTTTTTTAAAAGTTGCAAATAGCGTTTTCTTTAAATAAAACTAAGCTTTTAGACCAAATTTTGTGTTTGTGAAAAAGCTCAAAAACTCATTTGGGTGATCTACAGAACATCTGTGTTAGCAGTGAAATTTCCCTGGTTGTGGCTTCTTTTTTTAGATTCAATAAATTTTACTGAATTTCACTAATTCAAAATTTTATAAATGTAGCTTTTCTTTTAAAAAACTTGTTTTTTTTAATTTCTTTTTTTTTTTTTTGCTTTTTGGGTCACACCTGGCAATGCTCAGGGGTTACTCCTGGCTCTGCACTCAGGAATTACTCCTGGTGGTGCTCGAGGGACCATGTGGGATGCCAGGGATCGAACCCGGGCCAGCATGGGCCAGCCGCATGCAAGGCAAACGCCCTACCCTCTGGATTATCGCTCCGGCCCTGTTTTTTTTAATTTCTAAATGTTTAGACATATATTTTGAATTAAAAACTACTTCATTAGCATAACAATTTATAACTTTACCAAATTAAAAAAAATTAGAGGCCCAAATAAACTATTGTATATTTTAATTTTTTTTTCTTTTTTTTAACATTTTATTATACCACCGTGAGATATACAATTACAACGTTGTTCACGCTTGGGGGTTTCGGTCACACAGTGTTCCAGCACCCGCCCTCCACCAGTGCCCCTCAACCACCACCCATGTCCCCAATTCCCTCCCCCTCCCACATCCTGCCTAAATGGCAGGTTCTTTTTTTAAGTATTTTATTATACCACCGTGAGATATACAAATAAAAAGATATACAATTAAAAAGTTCATGTTTGTGTTTTGGTCATACAGTGTTCCAGCACCCGTCCCTCCACCAGTGCCCATCTCCCACCACCAACGTCCCGGTTCCCTCCCCCTTCCCCAGCCCACCTCCATGGCAGGTTCTTTATTTCTTTCCCTTTCTCTCTCTTTCTCTTTTCCTTCCCTTCCAGACTATGGATTACAGAACATACATTAAAAGGTTGTCATGTGTATCCTTTTGCCTCTATTTAATGCTCAGTTCTAGGTTGGCATTAGTACCCTCGACAATTATTAGCACCCTGTTCCATTTTCTGTCTTACCTAACCTCTGACTCCCACACGTTTCTGATAATTTCCACCTTGGACAAGACCTCCTGATACATGTTTCACTTGACCTTGGATATTGGTATCATAATATGTACATATATATTTATGCCATGCAAATAAATGCAGTCATTCTGTATCTGTCTCTCTCCTTCTGGCTAATTTGACTCAACATAATCTTCTCCATGTCCATCCATTTATAGGCAAATTTTATAACTTCATTTTTCCTAATAGCTGCATAGTATTCCATTGTGTAGATGTACCAAAGCTTCTTTATACAGTCATCGATTTTCGGGCACTCTGGTTGCTTCCAGATTCTGGCTATTGTGAATAATGCTGCTATGAACATAAAAGTAGGGATGGTGTTTCCGCTGCGTATTTTTGGTTTCTCAGAGTAGATTCCCAGGAGTGGTATGGCTGGGTCAAATGGGAGTTCAATTTCTAGTCTTTGGAGGAAAGTCCATATTGTTTTCCAGAAAGGCTGTACTAGCCGGCATTCCCACCAACAATGGATGAGTGTCCCCTTTTCCCCACATCCACAAAATGGCAGGTTCTTTATCTCCCTCTCTCTCTCCCTCTCTCTCTCCTCCTTCTCCCACACATTGTGGGTTGCACTATGTACACTTAGAAGCCATCATTTGCATTTTTTGTCTGTATTTAATGCTCAGTTCTATGTTGGTATCAGACCTTTAGACATTTATTCACACATGTTCCCTTCTCTATCTAACCAAACCTCTGACTCCCACCCGCTTGTGGTAATTTCCACTTTTGGGAAGATCACCTGGTATATTTATGTCATGCAAATAAATGCAGTCATTCTATGTCTCTCTCTTTCCTTCTGACTAATTTCACTCAACATGATTCTCTCCATGTCCATCCATTTATAGGCAAATTTCATAACTTCATTTTTTCTGACAGCTGCATAGTATTCCATTGTGTAGATGTACCACAGTTTCTTTATCCAGTCATCAGTTTTGGGCATACTGGTTGTTTCCAGGTTCTGGCTATTGTGAATAGTGCTGCTATGAAAATAAAAGTGCGGATTGTGTTTCTGCTGTGTGTTTTTGGCTTTCCAGGGTATATTCCCAGGAGCGGTATGGCTGGGTCAAAGGGGAGCTCAATTTCTAGTCTTTGGAGGAATGTCCTACTTTTATGTTCATAGCAGCATTATTCACAATAGCCAGAATCTGGAAGCAACCAGAGTGCCCGAAAATCGATGACTGGATAAAGAAGCTTTGGTACATCTACACAATGGAATACTATGCAGCTATTAGGAAAAATGAGGTTATAAAATTTGCCTATAAATGGATGGACATGGAGAAGATTATGTTGAGCGAAATTAGCCAGAAGGTTGTACAAGTTGACATTCCCACCAACAGTGTATGAGAGTCCCCTTTTCCCCACATCCACGCCAGCACTTGTTGCTTTTACCCTTTTGGATATGGGCCATTCTCTTGTGTGAGGTGATATCTCATTGTTGTTTTGATTTGCATCTCTCTGATGATTAGTGATGATGAGCATTTTTTCATATGCCTTTTGGCCATTCGGATTTCTTCCTTGTCAAAGTTTCTGTTCATCTCTTCTCCCCATTTTCTAATGGGGTTGGCTGTTTTTTCTTATATTGCTGTACCAGTGCCTGATATATCCTGAATATTAACCCCTTATCAGATGGGTATTGGGTGAATATTCTTTCCCATTCTGTGGACTGTCTTTCTATCTTGGTCACTGTTTCTTTCGAGGAGCAGAAGCTCTTCAATTTCATGTAGTCCCATATATTTATATTTTCTTCTAGTTGCTTTGTTAATGGCGTTTCACCTTTGAAGATGTCTTTAGCTTCAATGTCGTGGAGGGATTTTCCTATATGTTCTTCAACGTACTTTATGGAATCAGGTCTGATATTGAGATCTTTAATCCATTTTGATCTGATTTTTTGTGCATGGTGTCAGACAGAGGTACAAGTTCATTTTTTACATGTAGCTGCCCAGTTTTCCCAGCACCACTTGTTGAAGAGGCTTTCCTTGCTCCATTTCATACTTTTTGCTCCTTTATTGAAGATTAATTGTTCATGTATTTGAGGATGGTTGTCAGGATACTCAACTCTATTTCATAGGTCCACAGGTCTGTTTTTATTCCAATACTATGCTGTTTTAATTACCACTGCTTTGTAGTAGAGTTTGAAGTTGGGAAAGGTGATACCTCCCATCTTCTTTTTCCCAAGGATTGCTTTAGTTATCCGTGGGGGTTTATTATTCCATACAAATTTCAGAAATGTTTGGTCAATTTCTTTGAAGAATGTCATGGGTATCCTTATAGGGATAGCATTGAATCTGTATAAAGCTCTAGGGAGTATTACCATTTTGACAATGTTGATTCTCCCGATACATGAGCAGAATGTGTTTCCACTTCCTTGTGTCCTCTTTTATTTCTTTTTTTTAAAAATTTTTTATTATACCACTGTGAAACATACAATTACAAAGGTGTTCATAATTGGTTCTTGGTAATACAGTATTCCAGCACCCATCCCTCCACCAGTGCCCCATTTCCACCACCAATGTACCCCCCTCCCCCGCCCCCAGGCCGCCTTAATAGCAGGTACCCCAGTTTTCCTCTCTCTCTCTCTCTCTCTCTGCTCTGCATCTCTCTCCCTCTTATTTTACACATTGTGGCTAGCCCTGCAGATATTTAGAGTTTAATCACTTAAGTCTCTTTGTGTATATTCAGTGGTGAGTTTTAATCTGCCATCTTTTATTTCTTGAAGTAATGTTTTGTAATTCTCTTTGTAGAGGTCCTTTACGTTCATCAAACTGATTCCTAGGTATTTAATTTTTTTGTGGCACAATTGTGAAGGAAATTGTTTTCTTAATATCTCTTTCCCCTGTTTCATTATTTGCATATAGGAAAGTCACTGACTTTTGGGTATGGATTTTTGTACCCTGCCACTCTACATTAAGTGTCTATTGTTTCTAGGCATTTTTGGTAGAGAGTTTAGGGTTCTCTAGGTATAATATCATGTTATCTGCAAATAGTGATAGCTTGACTTCTTTTCCTTGCCTATCTGGATGCCCTTAATGTCCTTTTCTTCTCTGACTGCTATGGCAAGTACTTGCAGTAGTATATTGAATAAAAAAGGTGAGAGCGCAACCTTGTCTTGTCCCTGATCTTAGGGGAGGCTTTCAATTTTTCCCCATTTAGAATGATACTTGCGTGGGCTTTTAGTAGATGGCTGTAACTATCTTGAGGAAGGTTCCTTCAATTCCCATTTTTTGGAGGATTTTTAATCATGAACGGGTGCTGGATCTTTGTCAAATAAACTATTTTAATGACATAAATGTAGTTAATTATAAAATGGGGGCACTTAGAGTAACAAAGTTTCTTTTTTTTGAAATTTGTTTTAGGCCATAGCTGGCAGTAGCTCAGGGCTTACTCCTGGTTCTATACTCAGTGATCACTCCTGGTAGTGCTTGGGGGACCATATGGAAAGTCAGGGACCTGATCTTCCAGGTGCAAGGCAAGTGCCCTACCCATTGTACTATCACTCCAGCTCTTGGAGTAGTAAAATTTTTAAAGTTGGTATGAGAAGCTTGGGATTTGGCTCAGTGGTAGAACATGTCTGGAATGTGTGAGGCTCTGGGTTTGATCCCCAACACTGTGAAAAAGATAAAAGTTGATATGTCAAGGAACTCAAGAGATCCCACAGTAATTCTTGGCCAACCAGGCTAGCAGTTCAATACAAAATCTTGAGGGTGTAGTGCTGCTTGAGCCCCATGAGTCACAGATTACCCAGGCCCAGTAGCCTCTGGGGTTGTATCCAGTGAAGCTCAGGTAATACCATGTGGTGCTCACATTCATGCTGGGGTCTTCAGTATGCAAGGCGTGTGCCTTAACCCTTGTACTATCTCTGTAACCCTATTCTCTTTCCCATTAATTTATTTCATGGACCCAGAGGTTGAACACAAGACTTCACAGATATGAACTGTGTACTTTATACTACTGAGCTATAATTCTGGCTCAGAGTTTATTATTAATTTATTTTTGCTTTTTGGGTCACATCCGACTACGACTATGCTCAGGGGTTACACCTGGATCTGCACTCAGGAATTACTCCTTGCGATGCTCAGGGGACCATATGGGATGCTGGGGATCGAACCAGGGTTGGCTGGGTGCAAGGCAAATGCCGTATCCATTGTACTATAGCTCTGTCCCCAGAGTTATTATTTTTAACTGTCTTCAATTATGAAATTTTTAAGCTGTTCTCTTCATTCTAGAAATCATTTTCCTATTTTTATCTCCTCTAAATGTAAGCCTTTTAGTACATGTAACATTATGAGTATAGATAATAATCATGCCTGGGATTAACTGCCATAAAAGTTACCAGAGAATATGCTTTAAAATGTGTGGAGTTCTGAAACCTATAAAAAACCAGTCTAAGTTAGTAAGAAAATAGCAGCACAATTGCCAATTAAGATATTTCACAGTTGTGTTTTCCTTTAGTAGTCAATGGTTGAACCCAGGTCCTCATCCAAATGAGGCTGGCACTCTATTAAGAGCTTCTATATTATGTTCCTTCTATCATGCAGCATTAAAAAATGTGAAGTTCCAATAACTCATTTTGTTTCAGGACCCAGAAATTATTGTTTACGTGAAACAAGTGCATAATAGCAACAGTGAAATGCACAATAAAACAGGAGGACTTAAAATAAGATTTTATTTGGTCTATTCATGGAAAATCTGACACTCAAAATTTTCTCTCACGAGAAGAAACAATCTAATCATTCTTTAACACTGCCCAACTGTATGCTAGTAAGGACCATGTTAATTTTTTCCATGGAACTCTCTTTTCTGAGAAAGAACACTTAGCTTCATTTGTGTATTAGCCCACCTCACTTGAAAGTGACTCTGCCTTTAAAACACATTACTTCTTATTGGCAATATAAATAATTTTGTGCTTTTCGATGGCAGCAATATCATGTTCCAGTTGCTTCATTTCCTCTTCCAGTCTTTGCTTGCGCATCTTCTTGGGTATTGAGTCAATGAAGACTGAAAGGGACTGGAACTCTTTATGCACCTCTTCCCAGTTCTTCTTCAGCCCCTGTGAATGGTGGAGAAAACTAACAGTGATAGCAAACCAAAAAAAAAAAAAGCAACATAAATTGTAAAAGTGAAAGAAATGTTAAAGAAAACTGCTGGAACGGAAAAATGTGAATCAGTAAAGAAAACCGATTTCGAACAATGACATGTATTTATTAAGTGCTTAGCCACAGCCACAAACACACACACACACACACACACACACACACAAACTGTATAGATGCCAGACCCAGGCCTTCATTCCCAGAGGGAATATTTATTTGCTCTGTTTTTAGTGTTACTGTATTTGTTTTGACCACAAAACACACACACAGAGTTGTATGAAACTAAACCCACAGAAATGCTTTGGTAAAAAATTCAAAGTGATAGCGCTAGGCAAAATAAAAATTTGAACAAGAAATTATTCCAAAAAATATTTATCTCTTCCTTTTTTTTTTGTTTTTGGGTCAAACTTAGCTCAAGAGTTAACCCTGGCTCTGCACTCAGGAATTACTCTTGGCAGTGCCACGCAGAGTAAAAAGGGTATTGGGGATAGAACTTGGGTTGACTATGTGCAAGGCAAATAGCCTACCCGCTGTATCATCTCTCTGGGCCTGGTTTTTTCTTTAGAGTATTCTTTTGTAAAACTCATTAGCCTCATTTTTAAATATGAATATCACATTGAAAGATTTATTGACTTGCCAGGTCATATTTTATCTCTGACTAAATAGAATTGTACAAAAATACCAAAATTTGTTTTCGCTGAGATCTTTTTTGTTTCTGTTTTGGGGCAGAACCCAGTGGTACTCAGGGCCTCATCCTGGATCTTTCCTGATGCCTATATAGGGTGTTGGCTGTGTACAAGGCAAATACTCGATCCATTGTATTATCTCTCTGGCTCATTCACAAGCTCTTTTATGTCCCCTCCTTTAATACATTATAAAGAACTCTTCCTCCATATAGTCAAGGGACCTCTACTTCCCATTAACATATAGCAGAAATCTCTGAAATGCCATTAAATGTAACACATGTGCCAATACAATAGGGTAGTTAATATTCTATATTTTTTAAAACCAACAAATTTAAAATAAGGGATCTCTTGGGAGTAATAAAGTTTATTTCCATCTCTGTGCAGTTTCCTTTTTGTAGTGCAGGGCATTAGAGGCTCAATAACAAAATGGTCTTAGGTACTAATTGAATTCAG
Source organism: Cryptotis parvus (assembly GCA_021461705.1). Taxonomy (NCBI): domain Eukaryota; kingdom Metazoa; phylum Chordata; class Mammalia; order Eulipotyphla; family Soricidae; genus Cryptotis; species Cryptotis parvus. Next base: position 55,104 of record JAJIBD010032142.1, read on the forward strand.
GCAATAAAATCTTACAAGTTAACACTTTCTATTACTACTACCATAAGTGCACTAATCATTTTACTCATACAAATCATTTTATTCATCCACAAGCAAAATAAGTAAAATTGAAAGCATAATTTAAAATATTGCATTGAGAACCTGTTGCAGGACACCTAAAAGCCTAGGCCTCTGCATCTGCCCTGGATTGCCTCCTGCAGGTCACTTCATAGATAAGTGGGTAGTCTGAATGTGGCAGTCTTATCTGACCATGTATTCTGTACTGGCTGGTATAAATATTCTCTCATGCTACCACAAGCATCGTGGGACTAGCTAGATCTTACCAGCATATTTGCCTGGCCACATTGGATCTCTAAGTAATTAGACCAGAGAGAAATGCTGTTTGCCTCCAAGCAAGCAAGCATGGCTCCCTGATAACTCAAAGGCAACTAAAATACAAAACTACCGTGAAGTAGACGAGACTCTTGTGAAGGCTTGGAGAAATATTTAACTGACATTAGTATTAGTATTTGGTACAGAGACATGACATCTCAGAAACCCCCTTCTCTACCCTATAAAGGCAATTCCAGGCAGATCTTGGCTCAAGATATTAGGTGAGGTGCTGGGAAAAATTACCTGAGGGCATTTGATCCTTCCTGCCAGGGAAGTTACATTTGGCTTATAGCTTCTCCTAGCTCTGCTAGGAGGCTTTTAATTAGCTCTGGGTCCTTATAACCGACCAGATGGTCTCCTGAAGTTGCTACATTCTATGGAGCTGTTTTCCTATTTTCATCTCTAGATAGCCCAGCCCACAATGGGCTGGGCTGGGGAGTTTGGGCAGATTCTAGCTATAAAATAAGCTGCAAGAAGAAAGATCTCTCTCTCTTTCCCCCCACCCCTTTTTGCCATTTTGGCTTCCCTTTGTGTTTTGCTTCTCCGTCCTCTCCATTCTCTGTTGGGCCTCAACACGTGGTGGCAGCCATCTTGGCCTACAGCTGGCTGGGGCCTAGCTGGGAACCCAGAGTCTGGAGGTTTTCCCTGCTCTTGGATTGTATACTGGAACCTGTGATAGTAAAGCCCTTTTAAAATTGCATCAGATTCCTGAGTCTTCATCCATTCCCGCCCGGCTCGGAGGTAGAAGGGAACTCGCTTCCCGACACTGTCGGGGACCCCAGCGGCGCCCCTGACAAGAACCAACATAATACATTTAGTTTCAAAAGATGTTTAGGAGTATCTTTAAATAACAGTATCATCATATAAAGTCATTGAAGTGCAAATTTAATCTTATAGATATTGATCACTTGATACTTGACATCCTGTTATTCATCAATTTGCTCGAACAGGCACCAGTAACATCTCCATTTAACCCTATCACGTGCCAGTGTAGTCCAATGGCATCTGGTTGCTTCAGAAATTTGAAGAGCCTCAAACCATTCCTTCAGTGTCTTGACAAGGAAGTCTGACCATCTTGTAGGTGGTTGGCCACATGATCTTTTGTAATCCTGTGGAATTCAGTCAGTAACAGCTCTAGTCCAGCAGTCGTCTCCAAATTGCATTACATATCCAGCCCATCTGATTTTCGATGCCTTGGCAAGCGAGACAGAGTCCCTGACTCTGGAACAGCGACAGAGGTCAGAACTCCGGATACCTTCTCACTTGAGTGAGGCATGATATTCCAAGCATAGCTCTTTTGATTCCTCTTTGGAAGACCGAATAGCATTCTCATCCTGCTTTTGTAGGGCCCAGGTCTCTGAGGCGTATGTTAATGCAGGGAGAATGGTGGAGTTGAAGAGATGTGCCCGGAGCTGGAGCACATCTCTTCAACTCCACCTTTGTCTTTTTCACTATTTCTTTGATGTTTTCAAAGGCATTCCATGCCGCTCTCTTCCTCCTGTGCAGCTCAGGTTTTAGGCCGTTCATCACATTGACTTCTCGACCTAGGTACACATAACTGCTGCATTCAGAGATGTTTGTTCCATTGAGAGTGAATGGGGCCTCAGGAACTAGTTCATTTTTCATGAACATAGTTTTGTCCAGATTTAGCTGTAGACTTATCTTTCCACATTCTCGGTCAAAGTCAGCCAGCATTTGTGTCGCTTGGCTAATGTTTGGTGTTATTAGAACAATGTCATCAGCGAAGCAGAGGGTGAAGTGTGGTTGCCGATCATCTATCTTCACTCCCATTCCTTCCCATTCTAATTGTTTCATGATGTTCTCGATGGTGGCGCTAAAGTGTTTTGGTGAAATGGTATCACCCTGCTGAACCCCTCTTTTGACATCAATGATTACTTCCTTGTAGAATGGTGAGATGCTGGTGGTGAATCCATTAATACAGCTCATGAAGGATCTTGATGTATTGGGTTTGTATGCCCTGTTTGGCTAGGGATTTGATGACAGCTTCAGTCTCCACAGAATCAAAGGCTTTCTTTTAAATCAACGAACGTGAGACAGAGCGGCATCTTGAACTGCCTACAAATTTCAATGAGCTTGGTTACCGTGTGGACAAAAAGGCAGATGGGGCGATAGTTGCCAATGTCGTGAATGTCTCCCTTCTTGAACAGTAGAACTCTCCTGCTGGTTTTCCATTGGGGAGGGCACCTTGCATTCAGACAGGTAGTGTGTGAAGAGCCAAGTCAGTGTATTGATGAGTACTGATGGCAGATTCTTCAGGTGTTTGGGTCTGACTTTGTCTGGGCGGGTGCTGTTCCCTTCTTTACCGACAAAATGGCATGTCGGATTTCAGAAGGGAGAACGTTGGGAATGACATATCCATCCTGCAGAATTTAGTATGTGGGCAGGTGGACATGGCTATCAGAGATCTGAGTAGAAGTCATGGATAATCTTCTCCATTGCCTTTCTGGAAGATGTGATAGATCCATCAGGATGTCGGAGAGTAGTCATCTTGGTCTTAAAACTTGTCCTTATAGATATTATTTGGGAAAATACAATTACAATGATATACTTCCAAGAGTGAAAATATGTTGGGTATTTTCCCAGTATAATGGATAGAAAGACCATCCAGGTTATATTTGGTGGCTTCCAAGGGGTGTTCATGAGGTCCAGGGGTCCACACAGGCAAATTTAGTCAACCAGGTGGCAGTTTAATGCCAAGGCCTGAACGTGTGATGCTTCTCAGACCCAGCGGTGCTGGGGACTATCCTGACTAGTCTGGGGTGCTCTGGGGCCCTCCTCTATGGCTTCCCCTGTGGTGCTCAGGAGACAATGTGATTGAAGCTCAGGGATAAAATCAGGGCTGGGTGTATGCGAGTTAAGTGCCATAAGTGTTTACTCATCTCTTGCTCCCTCTGCAGGTTAAATCTTGAAAAGAGGATGAGTGGGTTAACACAATTCCTACAGCATATCAGATGTTTACCCAAAACATCCTCAAAGGAATAAGAGTTTTTTCCTTATGGAATGTTTCCACAGTGTTCCATAGGGGTGCTACTTGCAGAGGGAAAAACAATCTATGCTGAGTGAAATGAGTCAGAAGGAAAGGGACAAACACAGAATGATTACCTCATTTGTGAGAGATAGATATAAAAACATGTATGAGACTAAATGAAACTAATACATGAGACTAAATGAAACTAATACCCAAGGACAATAGAAACAAGGGTCAGGAGGCATGGTCCATGGTTGGAAGCCTGCCTCAAGTGCTGGTTGAAGTCAGTTGGGATAGAGAAAGGACTGCTATAACAGACAGTTATAGCAGTAATGACACTCTGGATAAGAACTGTGTGCTGAAATAGGTAAAGGAATAGGATAATCCCTCGGTATCTGTATTGCAAACCATAATGCCCAAATGAGAAGGAGGGCAGAGAGGGAGGAAGGAAGGGAGGGAGGGAGAGAGAGAAAAAGAGAGAACAATAGAGAGCGAGCAGAGAGAGAGAGAGACATTAGGGCCAAGCTGGTCTCTCTGAAACTGTCCAGCACTGGCCCAGCTGTGCCCACCACACTACCTTGCCTGCACAGCTTTCTTTGCCATTTTCTGCATTGAACTATTTAAATATTGGTGTTTATGTGGGGCACAGGGATAGTCCTGGGGCCCCATCTGTTAACTGAGACACAGTCCTGTCCTTAAGTCACTCCTCTTTTCTGGACACCCCGTGCCCTGCAGTTGGAGTCCAGCTAACGAGGACCACCTTTTGGTGGCAACTTGTGCATGGGATTCCAGCACGCACACACATCTATACGGAGACATCTGTGTCACCTTTCAAAATTCAACATTCTCTGCAGCATAAATTTTATCTTATGTCTTTGTTAAGATCTTAGGGACTTAGCATGGTACTTTGTATATAAAAAAAAAGAAAAAAAACATTTAATGAATGTGTATTGATGATTGTGACGGCATTGATAAGATGCTAAGGATTACTAATGGCAACTTAATCCAGTTTCCATCAGAAATGAATAAGGCAAAAGGAGTTAAAATATTGTTTTTAAAGAGTCACTAGGAAGGGCTTTGAGTCAAGTTTTCAAAAAATAACAATGAACTATGTCTACAGAAGAGAACAACTAGGTGCTTAACATTAAAGCACCTAGTTTGTTTCTATCGTAAAAACATTGTGTTAAGGACCAGAGAGATAACACAGTGGGTAGGGAAACTTGCCTTGCAGGCAGCAAATCTGGGTTTGATCCCCAGTATCCCATATGGTTTCCCACTGACAAAAATTGACAGGAGCGATTCCTCGGCACAGAGCAAGGAGAAAACCCTGAGCACCCCAATGTACCTTAATTCCCCTCCAAAAAACCTCCACTGTGTGATAAAGTATTTAAAATATTCTCTGTGCAGTTGTTCTGGCAACTCTATAGAGTTAGGTTAATCTGTTTCAGTGGATCTTTAATTTGGGAAAAATTCTATAAATTCTAAAAAAAAATTCTATAAAAATTCTAAAAATTCTATAAATTCAAATAAATTTACTCTAAAAGCGTAAATGGTTCCACAGTCTAAGCTATAAGGCAAAGTACAAAGAACTCTCTTTTCCTCTTTCTGCCCTACATTCGTAAGTGATCAGTTTTATTATCATTTATCATTGCATTGTTCCAACTGAAATGCAGGCAGATGGATATGCGTGCTCGTATTTTCTCACTCACATGCCCATGTATCTCTTGATGCTTCTTATGCCTGTTTTTAAATTGCTTTGAGTTAGAATCCAGTCTGTAGGTTGTATTTGGTTGACATATAATAAAATACTTTAAAGCAAATAAAGAAGGATGATGATGATGACAGGATAACTGCTCCATGCCGCCTGATATCTTGAATATCTCAGATGTAATTCTTACATTAACAATTCTGAGATAAATATGTATTTTAAGTCCATTTTAATTCAAAATAAGGAAAAAGCATATAAAATAAAATATATATTTTTCCAAGTGGGCCTTGGGAAAGAAAAAAAATGAGTCTAAGGAAAAATTTCAATTATTCTAGAGCTCCATCTAGTGAAAATTATCTACTTTATGGAATGTACTCTTGAAAAATTCAGGGACATGACAATTAAAGATAAAATAAAAATGGTTTTCCACTATATTACGCATGTTTCATGGAGAAAGCAAATTTCCCCGCAATACTGCTTAAGGGAAGAACAAAAGTTCACCAAATTGAAAAGAAAACATTAGGTCAATGAAGCCCTGTGTTACAATTTGTGGTTCATTCCAGCCAGCTGGGTGAAAGAGTTCTGACTTCAAAATAAAGTGCCCACTTCCATTATCCGTCCAGGCTGGACCTTTCCTATAGAGATGTTCTAGAAAGTTATTGACAGAGCATGGTTCAGAACACTTACTTGCAGCACGGCCTCCCGTTCTTCATCAGAAATTTTTTTTCATAGCTGCATTTTTAAGGCATTCTTGGATGTAGTCATCATACTCCTCTTTGGCCTTCTTTACATCCTGGTTGCGCTTAAAAATGTATTCAGGTGTAACACCATAATCCTAAAGAATTTCGGGGGAAGAAATCAATGTCCTAAATGCAATCCTATGTATATGAGTACATACCATGCAATGCCTGGAAGGAAAAAACAATGCCACAAACTTTAAGTCTTTGCTCAAAACACTGCAAATTGACAAAATTCAGTAACATCACAACTCTGGGAACCAGTTGACTCTTGTCTTCTTAAGTCTGAGATGTTACTGTGTTAGCTTGTTTCCCCTGAATTGTTCCAATACCTGTTCTAGGCAAGGATGATTTCACCCTTACTTTCCCCCCTGAGTTGCCTTCTCTTTCGTTTCTTTTCAGAGCTTCTACATTTTTTACCTTGAAATATTTTAAACAGCTTGCGGTTCCTTTTTGTCTGTTCTTGTTAAATAAAAGAGAAATGTTTTCAAAGTGCAATAAAAACAAATTCTTAAAATATACTAAGCTCCATTGGTTTGTAAGAGAAAATTGACTTGAGATTTCCCTCCACATCCCTGGTGATTTCTGGAAGTGCAAAATGTGTTTTAGTCTCCCAGGATGCCTCAAGGACTGACAGTGAAGAAACAGCTTGAGTCTTACGATTTGAAGATTTATTTTGCTACCACTGTGTAGAGAACCAGAAGTACTCCCTTGTTGAATCTTCAAAAAATTACTTGAGCATGTACTTCTTGCTGGGTTTACCAATGAAGGAGAGTAACGGTGTCTGTTCTTGTGCATTCTATAGTGAGAAAAATTGGTCAAAAATGAGTGTAAACTTAAAGATCAATTAGTGCTCAAAAGTAAAAGAAAAATTGTGTGTGCAGTGAAGATAGAGGGTTAGGGGGAAGATAGCAGCCATTTAAAAAATATAAGGAGGTCAGGAGGACCTCACCAAAGCAGCCGCTGTTGAAAGGTGTGAGAATCATTCAAATGATTCACACAGACTCTGGTTCTTCTTCTTGGTGAAACTACTTTTCTGTTCCTTCTGAGTCAGATGGACCATGAGACCAGACTTGTCCAAGGGGAATGGGAGTGACCTTCAACCTTTTGGGACAGAAGACTTGAGAAAAAAGTGAATGACTTACAAGTTGTTTTTCTGCCTGGCACAGTGACTGATGATATTTTGAGTTGCCTGGATCCTGGAATGTGGGCAATTATCAAGGCACCAACAACCCTATCTGGACAAGTAGAATAGACATGCAAAGTCCTTTGCTTTAAGTTAGTGCAATTTGGGGGCTCATTTGTTACAGCAACATGACAGCTAGCCCATCCTGTGTTCTAGAAATCTATGAAGCCCTGCACTCAAAAGTCTAAGTGCACATTAGTGGTGAACTTCAGCAATGAGAGCAACATCTCACATGAGATGAGAGCAACAGCTCAGGACATTTGTGTTCAGAATGATAGTCTGAGTCATCACAAAAAGATTAATTTATATTTGGCACACTTGATTTATTTATTTATTGGCTTCTGACTGTTATTTTTTTCTTTTTGGCTCACACCCAGCAATGCTCAGGGGTTACTCCTGGCTTTTTGCTCAGGAATTACTCCTGGCAGTGGTCGGGGACCATATGGGAAGCCAGGGATCGAACCCGGGTCAGCTGCATGCACGTAAACACCCTACCTGATGTGCTATCTCTCCGGCCCCATGACTGTTTTATCTCTCTCTCATTGAATCAATGATACACAACTACAAAGTTGCTCATGCCTGGGTCTTAGTCATGCTATGTTCCAACACCTGTCCCTTCACCTGTACATTTCCCACCACCAATGTCCCCAGTTGTCCTCCCTCCCTGCTTCCTCCCCTAGTCTGCCTCTATGGAAGGTACTTTTCTCTCTCTCTCTCTCTCTCGTGCTCTCTTTCTCTCTCTTTCCTTTTGGGCATCATGAATTGCAATACAGGTACTAAAAGGTTATCATGTATATCCCTTTACCTACTCCCATCACTCAGTTCATGTTCACAGTGAGCATTTCCAACCATCACTGTTTATGCAAGGTATAGTTTTTTTATAAGCATTTTTATTTTTAAAATTTTTTGACTATTTTATTATACCACCATGAGATATACAATTACAAAGATGTTCATAAGATGTTCATATTTGGGTTTTGGTCATACAGCATTTCAGCACCCATCCCTCCACCAGTGCCCATTTCCCACCACCATCCCCAATTCCCTCCCTCCCATAGCCTGCCTCCATGGCAGGTTCTTTATTTCTTTCCCTTTCTCTCTATCTCTTTCTCTTTTCCTTTCCTTCCACATTATGGATTACAATACATACATTAAAAGGTTTCCACGTGTATCTTTTGCCTGTATTTAATGCTCAGTTCTAGGTTGGTATTAGCATTTTTGACAATTGTTAGCACACTGTTCCATCTTCTGTCTTACCTAGCCTCTGACTCCCACACATTTGTGATAATTTCCACCTTTGACAAGACCTCCTGATCCATGTTTCACCTGACCTTGGATATTGGTATCATAATATGTACATATATATATATATTTATGTTATGCAAATAAATGCAGTTATTCTGTATCTGTCTCTCTCTCCTTCTGGCTAATTTCACTCAACATGATCCTCCATGTCCATCCATTTTTATAAGCCTTTTTAAATGTTGAAAGTCATCTCTATTTAGATAGAGTGTTTACTAAATATGGGAAATGGTAATGGCGATTAAAACTCACCACGAATATACACAAAGAGACTTAGTGATAACCTAAATATCTGCAGGGCTGCCACAATGTGTAAAATAAGAGGGAGAAGACAGACAGAGAGAGACAAGGAAAGAGAAGAAACTGGGGTACCTGTATTGGCGGCCTGGGGGTGGGATGGGGAGGGACTTGTGGTGGAAATGGGGCACTTGAGGGATGGGTGCTAATACTGTATACCAAGAACCAATTATGAACACCTTTGTAATTGTATGTTTCTGGTGGTATAATAAAAAATTTTTAAAAAAAAAAAGTCATCTCTATTTAAACAGACCTAAGCTTCTATAATTTTCATGATTGAAGTTATGTGCCATTCTGAGGAGCACCTTTTAAGATAGAAATAAGGGAAGCTGATGGGCAGCTCCCAGAGGTGGGAATCACCAGGAATTCATCAGATGGAGCTGGGGTCGCCCCTTCCCCTCTCTATTTTGCTTGAACCCAGTAGCCCCACCCAGGAGCTGCCCTGGGGTGACCAGCCATAGCATGCAGAGCCTCAGACGCAGCTGAGGGAGCTTGAACTCAGCTCTCCCCTGCTCAGCTGACCATGGGGCCCCCAGGAGGACAGATGGGTTTTGGGTGTTGGCCCATCACCTCTGGGGGTCCCGGAAGCAGCCGGATGAGACTCACCCACCACATTAGCGGCCATTTTCGTTGTCTGGATGCTGCAGCACATTAGAGCCCGCCTGGGAGGGACGCTGACTCAAGACCAGATTAACAGAGCAAAATGAGTTTGAGCTCCCAGAAGTGGGAAACACTGGGAATTCATCAGATGGAGCTGGGGTTGCCCCTTCCTCTCTCCATTTTGTCTGAGCCGAGTAGCCCCCGCCCCAGGAGCTGCCCTGGGGTGACCAGCCATAGCATGCAGAGCCTTAGATGCAGCTTGGGAAACTGGAACTTGGCTCTCCCGAGCTCAGCTGACAATGAGGCCCCCAGGAGGACAGATGGGTTTTGGGTGTTGGCCCATCACCTCTGGGGTCCCTGAAGCAGCTGGATGAGACTCACCCACCACATTAGCCACCATTTTTGCTGTCCGGACACTGACCATGAGGCCCCTAGGTTGCACGGCCGCTATGCCACATGGTCCATCAAACTAGTGGAAACAGTTATGTCTTTAATGTAATGCATTCTATGATGTGTAGGAAAGGTAGGCAGGAGGGAGAGATAGAGAGGAGAGGAAAAATATACAGAACCCGCCAAGTAGTTGGGGTGCGGGAGGGGGGAGGAAGGTGGGGACATTGGTGATGGGAGATGGGTTCGGGTGGAGGGATGGGTATTGGAACACTGAAACCAAAACTCGAGCATGAGCATATTGCAATTGTATGTCTAAACGTGGTATAATAAAATTAAAAAAAAAATAAATAAGGGAACCTGAATGACTAGATTATTATATCATACTCTTAGCATTCTGCTTTATTTTAAACTAAAAATAAATTAACGTAATCTTGTAAAACCAATGATTTATACTGCAGTGTTAGGGTAGAAAGTTTTTAAGTGTAAGTGCTGCTTCTTTGACTCACTCTGCTAATGATTCAGTCTTTAAATCTTCTGAAAGACTAACCTTGGGATTTAAAACAGTGACTGTGCTTCTAATGACATTTCCACCTTTCCAAGGTTTGTCATCATTGTTAAATACATTGGGGTGAAGGAAATCACACAGGGGTCAGGAGAACATGCTCTGTATGTGTGAGACCCTGGTCTGATCCCTGGTATCACATGGCTTCCTGAATACTACCACATACAGCTAAGGAGGGCCCCCAAGCACTGCTGGGGTGTGCCTGGTGGTCCCTGACTCCGCAGAGCACAAATGCCCGATGGTCTAGCCATGTGTCACTGGCAGTGACCCTATACCCTTGAGCACTGCTTGAGAGCACCATTTCCCTCCCATGTAAAAACTAGATATTGATAATGGAAACTAAGGAAAATAATCACGGTTTCCTTCTACTGAACTATATGGTGCTGTCCATTCCAAATTCTCTATAATTTCATCATTTTAGATTTGATCCAAAACAGATTACAGAGGAATGGGGATTGGTGATCTAAATCATTTATTTTATGATAACTCTATTGACAATCACTGTATCACTGTATCACTGTCTTCCCGCTCATCATCGATTTGCTCGAGCGGGCCCCAGTAACATCTCCATATGTCCTGTCTCATGCTAGTAGAGCCCAAGGGCATCTGCTTGCTCCAGGAACATAAAGAGCCTCAATCCATTCCAGAATGAGGTCTATAATTGTTACTGGTATTTGGCATATCAAATACAACACGGGTAGCTTTGCCAGGCTCTGCCGTGCAAGAGCTGTTTATTTTATTTAAATGAAATAACAGATGTCAAAGAGGAAGTATTGACAATAATATAGGCAATCTTCAAAGTTAAAGATTGCCTATCTGGACTTCCCCTCTTGTCAGAACTCCATCCAGCAGACCAGCCTATCACAGCCCGGCTCATTGAGATCCACCCTGCTGCAGACTTTTTAAAATCCAGCTCAGGTATGCTGATCCAGAGACTCACAGACATGGGGCAGAGCTGTTACTGGCTCTCCCTGTGCCCAGCCACTCACGGGCGTCCAGGAGGGATGGTGGGTTCTAGCCCTGGCCCGCCACCCCAGCAGAACCTTGCAACAAGCCAGATGACACCCCACTCCATGAGGGCCTCCATTCTCCACATCCGGACTTCCCTCTCGTCAGAACACCACCCAGCAGATCAGCCTATCACAGCAGGGCTCATCGAGATCCACCCTACGCAGTCTTTAAAATCTGGCTCAGGTATGCTGATCCAGAGACTTACAGACATGGGGCAGAGCTGCTACTGGCTCTCCCTGTGCCCAGCCGCTCATGAGGCACCCAGGGAGGGATGGCGAGTTCTAGCCCTGGCCTGCCACCCCAGCAGAGCCTTGCAACAAGCCAGATGAACCCCCCACTCCATGAGGGCCTCCATTCTCCACATCCGGACTTCCCTCTCATCAGAACTCCACCCAGCAGACCAGCCTATCACAGCCTGTCTCACGCAGCCACTTACGGTCACGTGGTTCATCAGTAAATGCTGGATTTAGATATGACTACAAGAGTATGCTACCCGCATGGAAGAGCCTGGCAAGCTACCCGTGTCATATTTGACATACCAAACACCAGTAACATTTTAGATCTCATTCCTATGATCTGATGGAATGGTTTAGGCTCTTTGTGTTCCTGGAGCAAGCAGGTGCCCTTGGGCTCTACTAGCATGAGACAGGACATATGGAGATGTTACTGGTGCCCGCTCGAGCCAATCGATGATGAACGGGAAGACAGTGATACAGTGATACAGTGATAGGCAATCATTATGAATGCCTGATTTAAAAGTTTTATTGCTGGGGGAAATTGGGCCATACCTGGATCTGCTTGAGGCTTACTCTTGGTTTTGTGCTCAGGGATCACTGAAGGGACTCAAGGAACCAAATGTGATTTGGGGATCGAACCTGAGTAGTTAATAACCAAGGCAAACACCACACTTATTGTACTATCTCTCCAGCCCCAACATGTGAGCTTTAAATAACTTAAATAAAGAACCAGATTTAAGGGCTGGTCCTTGTTTAAAGACCAGAGAAAGAGTATAAAGGGTGCTTCCCTTGCTTGTAACTAATCCAGACTCAATACCTGGCATCCCATACGGTCCTCTGAACCCCACCAGGTGTGATCCCTGAGTTCATTGCAAGGAATAATCCCTGAGCACAGCTGGTGTGACCTAAAAACACAAAGAAATCCCAGATATCTTTTGTTTTGTTCTAGAGGGCACCAAGCTTGACAATGCTCAGAGGTTACTCTCATCCTCAGTGCTTAGGGATGACTCCCCGCAGTGCTTGGGGGACTATGAAGTTACAAGGACTGAACTCTGGGGCTCCTGTTGAAAAGTGTGTACACTAGCCTTTGAGATACCCCCACCTTCTCTTCTTAACTTATTACAAGCTTACCTTTTTTTGATGTACTTTGGAATTAGTCCTGAGGTTTCAAGATCATGCCTGTCTCCTGTTCTGTTGTCAACATAAATTGGTTTTGGTTTCTTAGAGACTCCCATAATATCGGCTATGTTTGTGTTTATAAAATTTTTTTCACTATGGATTCCCATAACTGGGTGCTCATTCCTCCGTGGCACAGGAGGCTTTTTGGCCACATTCAATGACGTTCTCTCAAATGATTTTTCTGTTTAGACATAACATCAACTTGTTAGTAGGTAACTAGAAATACAGCTACTTTGAACAATTCATAATATCCAGATACTTTGCCACTAAATACCATTAGTATTTTAAACTTTTATTAGCAATATATTCAGATATTTAATTTAAAGGACAATAATCATAAGTGTTAAAACAAAGCATAACATAGTCAGATGAAAATGTTAGAGAATAATACTTAAAAATATAAAAAATAAGCTCCCCAAATCACATTAGTAAAGCAATAAATTTTACTATCTAGTGTGAAAAATTTCTTTTAATGATATCCAGCATAAATATTCAGATTTCCCTCTGAAATAAGCTTAAATAAATTGTTTTCTGAGTACTATAAATATTGCCAGTAGTTACTTCAGAGGAATTATCATGAAATCACCACGTGAATAAGTCAATGTTGGAATACTGTCAAGGTCTATGGAATCTATGGATTTTTCACTAGTATTATTATATCATATAAAAAATCATAAAATAAAAAAATCAAAATCATTACATAGTTGAGGACCCTAATGTGTAACTTAACAAAATTAATTAAAAAATTACTAAAGTCTCCTGTTCTCTCCTCCCTAAATGCATTTTACTTTGAAGACACTTGGATAGTCTCTTTAACCATTTTGGTATGTTCATCTTCTCTTGAGAGCCACATTAACATATAAAATTTTAAATAATTACCAAGTTCTATAGTGTCAGGCCAAAGTGATAGCATAGCAGGTAAGGCCACATATGGTCCCCTGAGCCCACCAGGAGTGAGTCCTCAGTACAGCCAGTTGTGTAACCCCAAAACAAACAAGCAAACAAAAGTTATAATGTCAAAAATGCTAAAGTGAATAATTATAATTGACTTCAAAGAACTAAAACAACACCCCAATATTTCAGGAAGCAATGCCTGAATGTAGAGCCAGAGTAGCCCCTGGCCATCTCAAGATGTGGCCCAAACCAAAAAAAAAAAAAAATAGAAAAGAAAAATGGAATCAATTTAAATTTTATTATAGAAAAAAGCAATACTTATTATAGTCCATGAACTGGATTAATCTCTTGTCATGAGTCGAATTTTGTTCCCTTAATATTTTTTTTTTCTTTTTGGGTCACACCAGCAATGCTCAGGGATTTCTCCTAGCTTCTCCTAGCTCTGCACACAGGGGAACATATGGGATGCTGAGGATCGAACCCAGGCCGGCACAGGCCGGCCACATGCAAGGCAAACGCCCTACCCACTGGGCTATCGCTCCGGCCCCAATATTTTTTGTATTTAAGATCTAACACCTCAGGATGTGACTGTCGTGGAGACTACATCTTTCTGAAGTACTTAGAGAGAAACTTAATGGGAGAGTGCACTTTTCACATGGAAAAACCAGTTTAAGCCCAGGTACAGAATCCTCTCCCAACACCACTCTCCTTCAGGTGAGACCCAAAGCCCCTCAACACCCTGGAAAAAGAGGTGCTAAAGTTAAAATAGGGTTTTGTGTTGGTTTTTAAAAATAGCTCCTTTGAGGGAGAGAGAAAAGAGATAAAGAACCTGCTATTTAGGCAGGTTATGGGTGGGGGCAGGGAATTGGGGACATTGGTGGTGGGAAATGGGCACTGGTGGAGGGCGGGTGCTGGAACACTATGTGACCGAAACCTCTAAACATGAACAACGTTGTAATTGTATATCTCACGGTGGTATAATAAAATATTTAATAAAAAATAAAAAGAAATGCAAAAAAAATAGCTCCTTCATGAATCATTGGTAGTAGTGATGATAAATATAAAAGTAAAGTGATTTGTTTATGCTAACATCAGCCCAACGTTATAGTCATGCATATGTTCTTTCAATTAAATTTAAAGAAATAAGCATGTAAATGTGAATTCTTTTGCACTATGGTTAGTAAATTCTGTATTCTTTGAGGGTAGGTTCAAAGACAGAGTAAGAGATATGTTAAAAGAGATAGTCAGCCACCTTGGCCTACATCAGCTTGTAACTGTGTCTCACTGGACTGGAATTTTAAAAATCTTACAACTCTCAAGTACAAAGCAACCAATAACAAAATACATAGTCATGGTGGCCTATCCTGTAACAATGTATCAGTAACTTCTTTCCTTTTTAAAATATATTTTATTATACTACCATGAGATAAACAATTACAAAAATGTTCATGTTTGGGTTTCGCCATACAATGGCAGTGTTCCAGCACCCATCCCTCCACCAGTGCCCATTTCCCACCACCAATGTCCCTGATTCCCTCCCTCCTCCCCTAGCCTGCCTCTATGGCAGGTTCTTTATCTCTTTTCTCTTTTTCTCTCTCTTTCTCTCTTCCTTCTCTTACATATTGTGGATTGTAATACATATACTTAGAGGTTATCATGTGTATCATTTTTGCCTGTATTTAATGCTCAGTTCTATGTGGTAATAGCACTTTTCGATAATTATTGGCACACTCTTCCCTTATCTGTCTTACCTAGCCTCTGCTCCCACACTTTTGTGGTAATTTCCACCTTTGACAAGACCTCCTGATCCACGTTTCGCCTAACCTTGGATGTTGGTATCATAATTTAATATAATAATATATATATATATATATATTTGTCATGCAAATAAATTCAGTCATTCTATACCTGTCTCTCTCCTTCTGGCTAATTTCACTCAACATGATCCTCTCCATGTTCATCCATTTATAGGCAAAATTTTTTTGGGGGTCACACCCAGTGACACTCAGGAGTTATTCCTGGCTCTTTCGTTCAGGAATTACTCCTGGCAGAGAATAGCAAATTTCATAACTTCATTTTTCCTTGCACATGGCTGACCTGAGTTCCATCTCCTGCATCCCATATGATCTCTCAAGCACTACCAGGAGTAAATCCAGTGTAAAGAGCCAGAAGCATCACCAGGTGTGGCCCAAAACCAACAACAAATAATTATAAACTAATTTCTCTCTCTCCTTTTTATTGTTCTTAAGTATTAGGTAAGTCACATCCCTGACGAAAAACATATCTGTTTCTATGCATAACTGTCATAGTTCCATTTTAAATCATAAGCAAGTTTCTATGGAGTCTCGCAGTTATGTACTCTATGACCATGATAGCCTTCATCATTTTCAAAGTCCAATATAAGATGAAAATTTAGGATGACACCTTGACAAAAATTAGAAATATCAAGATGACAAGAGCAGAATGTTAAACCAAGCATAGAATTCTTCTAAGCTTGGACCCCTCTGTGACTACACTGGTAGCAGAGCCAAGAAGTCGACTGCGACTACTTATTCATAAGGTCTTCTCTATTCCTTCTAACTCCCTTTAGAGAACTAGGAGAGTGAAGGCCCTCGTTCACAAACACAAAGTGGTCCTGGTGGCAGTTTCAGCAACCAGTAGGAATAGCTCTAAGTTTCATCTTTTGGAGAGACAGTTGGGGTTTAGAAGATGGGCAACATTGACCATTGGAATTTAAAACTCTTCTAATTGCTTTCAACTGAAGTTATAAGGCTAACATCTAAGATGCTAAGGCATGTGGCTGAAGGTGGAGCTTAAAAAGGATAGTACAAGACATAGTTTAAGATGCTTGCTGTAGGGCCGGGAGCAATAGTCCAGCGGGTAGGACGTTTTTGCCTTGCGCTGCGGCTGACCCAGGTTCGATCCCTGGCATCCCATATGGTTCCCGAGCACTGCCAGGAGTAATTCCTGAGCGAAGAGCCAGTAGTAATCCCTGAGCATTGCAGAGTGTGACCCAAAAATGAAAAAAAAATGAAAAGTAAAAAAAAAAAAAAGACACTTGCTGTAGCAGAAGAGAAGTTTTCCTATTGCTGAGCAATGTTATATTCACTATTCTTTTTACATCATACTCCTATTTATCCTGAGCCTCTCAAATTTTTTTCCTTTAAATAAATTGGGACCATACCCAGTGGTGTTCAGGGCTTACTTCTGGTTCTGTACTCAGGGATCAGTCCTGGTGGTATTCAGAGGACTATATGGGATGCTTGGGATTAAATCTGGGTTGGCCACATGCAAGGCAAATGCCTTACCTGTTGCAATCATTTTTCTATTTAATATTCACAGAAAATGTTAGTTAAAATGTCTGTTAATATTATACGAGTATTACATAATATCAATATCATTATATATAATGTTCATACTAAATACATCTCAATTTTTTAAAGTGGAAAAACATACTTGGTGGTAGAGTTTTGTCCTTTGAATGTTTCTTCAGGAAATCCTTTGGAGAAGGTAGTTCAATTTTTGCTGGTCCCATTGTTTTCATTGAACTTTTAGATTTTTGCAAGTCATTTATTACAGCTTTCTTAAAAACTGATGCGTACCTAAAATTTTTAAAAGTTTCAGTCTTTATACTCATAATAATATTTCAAGTTTTAAAGGATATATTTCTAATTTATGTATATATATAAATTATAATAATGCCTGTTTTGGCATTTGGGCATTAGTTTATAGCATGAGCACTATTCACCCTAAGGAGCCAGTGCACTTAATGTAATGCTGCAAAATCTTGATTTCTTACATTATACTCAATGTCTCTCTCGCTACATAGGAGGAAGTATATTTCTCATTCCACTCCAAGAAATGTTAAGTTTGCTAGCAACTGCTTTGCTATTTTCTTATGGAAAATGTGACTTAGGGTGTAAGTGATCTTCAAGGGTTATTTTCTTCCCTTTTTGGGCTGCCCACTTTCTATTTAACATTGAATCAAATATGTTCCAACTTCAAGAAAATATAGATCTGAAAGTATTTATATCCTGTATAATATCATCTGCAGTACCAGCTTATTCTCTATCATTATTTCAAGTTTGCTTTGATATTCCCATTAAAAAAACTCTTATTATACTATAAGGCAGTGCATAAGAACTGGATACATGATAGAATATCTGAAGATAAAAAGTGTGTCAGTGAAGCAAAATGTGCTTATAAAATTTATTTAAATTATTTACTCAGGCTCAAAGTAGTGTACAAACTGGTTTGAGTTATGGGTTTTGGTGCTAGACTTCTGTCGACAAGTCGCAGCTCTGGTTTTTTCCTGGTGACCTCAGATTTCTGGGCCTAAGTTCCCTTTTCCATAACATCAGTAAACTACTATCATCTCATCATGTTTTGTGATAACTAGGTAAAATGATGATTGAGAAAAGCATAGAACAATACTTGTTGGAAGGTGGTGTTGGCAGAAGGTAGATCAAGGATAAGCGAAGGAATGATGGATACTGCCTGTTAACAGGTACATGGGGTATTCTGGCAGACTGTCTCCCAATAGAGTTAGTATATAGAATTCCCTAGTGAGACTGTTAATCAAGCTGCAATTACACAGTCAAGGCTATCCTAGGTCATTTCTCTGCACATTCCCTTGTTGGCTATAACTAGCCCAAGATGGAGTCTAATGAACGATGCTTAAAAGTTAGGCAGAAAACAGGTTTTTTCTTGTTCTTCTGTCTGACATGTCCTTGCCATCATGGGCTAGTCCTGAAGGCTGTATTAGCAACTGTAATGCAAAGTTCTTTTGTTTGTCTCATCATACCTAGATAGCACCCCCTGCAGGTTTTTGGTTCCTGGTTGTCTCCTTCCTATTATTTCTAAGTCCTATGCAATGAATGTGAACTGTCTTTGTAATGTAAACCATGCAACCTTTAAGCTGTATTGCCCTTTGAGACAATGGGATAAGAGAGTTGGGGTCTGCGTGGGTGGAGGAGATCAGTCAGCTCAAGTCAGTCAGCTCAGGTCAGTCAGCTCAAGTGAGTCAGTTCAAGTCAGTCAGCTGCAAAGATGAGAGCTGCTGCCCCTCCGGCTGGTGATCATTAAAAATATTAATGGATATACGTTGTGTTCCTGGTGTCTCATCTCTGCACCTCTGACCCGACAGGACATTCCTGCTTCACGGTGTTCTCAAGCAGTGCTGGAGGTCCAGGGACAACTCCATGAGATAACCAACCTGTCAGAAGTTCCAGTGCTCAACCTTATTGATACAATGCTGGTTCAGACAGTGCTCAGGGAGCCAACAGTCAGCACCCAAGGTAGGCTGGGAGCTCCAGTAGCTCTCTGGGGACTATGTTGTTCTAGGAGCAAACTCAGGGCTTCATTTATGAAGGCATAGTACTGCAGCCCTATGAGTTTGGAATAATGATAGGAATAATGTTAGGAACAATGATATTATTCTTGTTCGTTTGTTTGCTGGGTGGGGAAGGCATATCCAAGTAGTACTTGGGAGGCTATTAGGTGCCAGGGATCAATCCCAGACTGCCAGCATGTAAACATATGTAGACTCAGCCCATTGAGCTATCTTTCAAGTGTTATTCTTACTGTTATTATTATACTTGGACAACCATCTTGCCTGAACAACAAAAAAAGTCTTGAGCCCTTTCCTTGATTTTACTGTGGTCCTAGAAGACCCACCCCCCCCGAAAATTCAAATCTTAGTATATAAATGATTATTAAAATAGGCAACAAATGCTGTCAAACTTCTGATTTATAATACCCAAATTCCCATAGTATCATACAGTATGTTACATGCTTAAGACATATTGTTATCTAATAACATAAACTTTCTAACAATGAGCCTAACACTTGCAAAAGTTAACTATCCATCAATGTCCTTGGCAATTAATTGTGAAGAAGTTTTTGGTATATATATATATATATATATATATATATATATATGTTTTCAAAAGTTTTAGGTAATAAGAGATATCTGTCAACATTCCACATTGTGTGTGAAGAAAATTTAAAGATGTAACAATAACTCACAACGAACAAACATTAGTAATTCCTACAAAAGCTAATATTCTTCTGGGTAACAAAAGTTCTGTTTTGTAGGTATTGTGCCTATCCACATATCTGAATTATCCCACTTTTTATAGTTTTCTAAGACTTTAATTTGTCCACATTTTAAAGGTAATTTACTCATGGCAACACATTTTTTGTTAAAGTGCTTGCTTTTCTAGGTAATTTAAAATCTTTATGAACTGTGAAGTTTGGATGAAGAATGGCTAGCATTCAGGGATATAGAGATAATACAATGGGCAGGGAGCTAGCCTTGCATGCCCTAACCTGGATTTGAGCCCCAACGTGCCATATGAGAACTCCAGCTGGAATAATCCCTGAGCACAGAACCAGGAGTAAACCCTGAGCACAAGATGTGGCCGCCAAATAAAAAGAATAGTATACCTTTAGTATAACTCTTTAATGAAATAATACAAAAGATAGAGAATTCTTCAGAGATTATCAGATGGCAAATATTAATAACCTATATAAATAAGTATTGTTTATAATCAATGACATTAATCACAGAACTCTTTCTAGGGACCAGAGAGATCGTTCCAGGGTCAGAGCACATGTTTTGAATATAGGAGGCCTGACTTTGTCCCTGTCACCACATGGCACTCCAGTTCTCCAGTTCTGGTTGTACCCAAATTTCTCCACAGAAAGAAAAACACTCTTTCAGAAACCGTATATTGCAACAAGAGGGATTTCAGTATAAAACTTCATTTTCCGGAGTCTCAGCGACTGTACAGATAGGGTATTTACCTTGCACTCCGCCGATACGGGTTTGATCCCCAGCTCCCCATGTGGTCTCCTGAGCCCTCCAGGAATGACCCCTGAATGCAGAGCCAGGGTTAAGCCCTGAGCACCGCCAGTGTAGCCCAAAAACCAAAGCAGGGAAAACCCTTAACTTCATTATGCTAAATTCATTATACCTTGGAATTTGTTCAATTTTACTGTTGTTTGATGATTTTTAAATTTTGATGGTAACTTGAAAAAGTAATCATTTTTGCTTACCCACATACCTTGGAATCTGACGAGGCTCCTTCCAGTCACAGGGTATGAGGTTATAAATGCTCTCAGAGGGGCAGGTTGGATCCATGACCAAGGAACTTCTTAAGAACTAACTTTTTTCCCACCCTACCAGTATTTCCCTCCCTTTCTTCACCGCTTCCTCCCTTTTTTCTCCTACTCTCTCGCCTTCCCAAGGAACTAAACTTTCCCCGATTGACCTCTTC
The DNA here is from genome assembly GCA_021461705.1 of Cryptotis parvus. Lineage (NCBI taxonomy): Eukaryota > Metazoa > Chordata > Mammalia > Eulipotyphla > Soricidae > Cryptotis > Cryptotis parvus. The sequence continues at coordinate 75,847 of JAJIBD010032142.1, forward strand.
TCAACAGTTCTCCCCTGGGAGGAAAATAAAATAGCCCCTTCTATTCCTCTTGGTCCCAGGGTCGCTAAGCGTTGTTGGCGGCGCCGTTGCCGTAGAGACAGTTGCTAGGCGACGGAAGAGGGAATGGATGCGATGCAAACTAGATTTCCTCGGCTCCCCCGGCGCCTTCTAACTAGTTCCACAAGGAGACCATGATGTATACGGACCTTGGAGGAGTAAAAAATGGGGTCCACTTAAAATTTTTCTCTTTTCTGTTTCTATTTGAAGAGAAAGATTTAGGCCAAGATACAGTCAGTAGGAAAACTGGTATGAAAAGCGTCACACAATAAGCTCTGTTTGCTAGCTCCGCCCACCCGCGGGGGCCGGACAAGCGGCCGAACTCAACTACGCACAGCCAATGATGAGAGCTGACCGACGGGGGGCGGGGCCTGTGGCTTGGTGGGAGGAGCGCTGGAAACCAATGCCGCGAATCCGGCGTACAGCTACTGGGGGAGGGGGGTGGGGCGTGGCGTACCGCAGCGGCGCAGGCGCAGAAACCGCTGTGCGAGGGGGCGGGTCGGACCCGGCGTGGCTTCGCCCCTGGGCTTTGGGGACCGGGGGGCGAGCGCCTGAGGTGCGCGTCTTCGTCCCGAGAAGGCACTGGCGGTTCCTGGACGCTTCCTTCCCATTTCCTTTCCCTTCCCCCGTCTTCTCAGTGTGGTTTTCTTGGTGAGTCATTTGAGGGAGAAAGAAGGGACACTGGAAACCGCTCCCGAGCATGCCGCCCTGCCCTCTCCTTCCCTGCCCGCGGCCCCACGCGGCCGGAAGTGCCGCCCCCTCTCCGCCACCTGCGGGCGCGCCCGGGTCCGCGCGCGCGGCCCCGGAGTCCACCTGTCGCGCCGCGGCCCCGCGCCCTGTTCGCCATGCCCCGCCCGCGGCTAGCCTCTGCCCCCCGCACCGCTGCTAACGTCCCCACGGGTCTCCTCTTCGCCTCTTCCCCCTTGACTGTGCACGTGGCGCCCTAGCGCCTCAGCGTCAGCCGGAAGCTGAAGCCCCTTTGAAAGGGCCCAGGCTGCTGGTTCCCGCGGCCCTGTGCGGGAATTTCCTTCTGCTTGGGAGGCGGCCAACCGACTTGGGCAAGGCTTTAGGCAGTTTGTTAATTCGATTGGAAAAAGGGGTTAAGATGGAAGGTTCTGCCCCGCCCACAGGCCACTCTGCCTGGAGGCAACACCGAGGGCACCCCAATTCTGAACTGCCCTCTGGCAGGATGCTGAGATTGACAGGGCATTAAGGCTTGCTTGAGGTTTTCGTTTCTACCTAAATGGCTAGACTTCTTGGATAGGTTTGACTTATTTGGAAGCCCGATGAATTTCATTTGAGAATAACATTTAAACAAATCTGACTTAGCAGATTTTTTTAAAAAGCCATGCCTTTAACGACTACGTTATTTCAGAGGAATGACATCTAAAGAACCATATTCCGGGTTTCTTTGCATCCGTTGGAATTGGTTTCCAAAACATTTTCTACTTATATACCACTTGGTCCTTTTCGTTTCTCCTTTGAGGATATTTTGCTTGGGGTTTTATGGTTAGTTAGCCTGTATAGAGGAAAAATTCACTGGGGAACTGTTCCCTAAACATGATAAGGTGAGCTGAGGGCTCAGAATGATAGTGCCGTTAGCTCAGTAGTCATTGGGCGAAGCTTACAGATTTTCTAATTAACAGGAGCACTCTGGGACTTTGTAGAGTCATTAAGGGCAAAGCATGATTTCTCCACTTAATAGTCATCAACAGGTCTCTGCTAGAATTGCATTCCTGGCATGACTGAATACAGTAATTCCACAAGGTTGGTTAGTTTATTTTGACTTAAGTACTAAATCACCTTAGCATCTCAGCATGTTTTGCTTAGGGTCACAGTGAAGTTGTTCAGTCATGTGGGACGCAACTTTACCTACTTTATAATTCTGCTTGCCTTTTGAAAATATGTTTACAAAGGGCATCTTATTTTATTATTGCCTCAGAATGATGGCACTGTGCAAGAAAATGTTTATTCCCATCAGGGAATTAATATTGGTTGGTGTTTCATCAGAAGGCAAGGAAATTTCTCTGGAAAAGGCTGAAAAATAGTTTAGGCCTTTGTAGGCTGGATAATTTCTATTGCAACTCCTCAACACTCCATTATAGTTCAAAAGCAGCCAGAGGCATTCAGAAGCAACCTTTGAAAGAGCAAAGTTAGGAACCCATGAAATTTAATTTACACCTGTAGTGTACCTGATTTGACCTTTGGGCTACAGTATGCACTGGCACCTGATATTTAATAATTTTGTGTACAAGTCAGTTTTTATTTTTTTGGCTAAAGATTTTTTTTATCTGTTTAGATAAATAGTGCTGGTATAGATAGGAATAAATGAGACAACTGGGAGGAAAATAAACCCTAGAGAGATATGCTGTACAGTATTCCTCTAGGTTATAGACTTTATAAGGGTCCTTTAAAATCTCCTAAATACTTAAGGCCAATAAGAAGATAGCTAACATGGGGCCAGAGCTATGGTCCAGTGGGTAGGCGCTTACCTTGCGCGGCCTGCCCATGCTGACCCAGGTTCGATCCCGGCATCCCATATGGTCCCCTGGGCACTGCCAGGAGTAATTCCTGAGTGCAGAGCCAGGGAGAAATCCCTGAGCATTGCCGGGTGTGACCCAAAAAAAAAAAAAAAAAAAAAAGAAGAAGAAGAAGATAGTTAACAACAAAAGACTAACAGACAAAGCTCAGTCAGCTTTGGTAATAAGATAAAGTCAAAGATAAGTGGTAGACTAGTGAAATTTTGCTTTTAATTGTAAGACTTGGCGCTGAAGTGTGGTCCTGTCACCCTCAGCTCCGAAGACGGAGGAGCTGAATGAGACTCAGGGCCTCCTGAGAGGTTTTGCTCAGTACTCAAACACAGATCACTTCTTCCTGAGTAGATTATGCCCTTTATACTAGGTTTTTTTTAATAGTTGAAAACTGGTAAAACTGCAGTAATTTAAAATAATTATTTTTTAAAAATAACTATCTTCATAAGACAATAACTAATCTGATAATATTTAGGAAGTTACATCAGTAGGATCACAAAAACCATGGGATGTTTTATTCAGAAGTTCATTCTACTTCTTAGGAAATAATTTTCAGAGTGCCATGTCCTGTTTTATCATGGAAGAATATATAATTCAAAATATGTTAAATTGATGATGTGCAAAATCATTTCAGTGAAATAGGCTTTTAATAGTTTGCTGAGAGAATTGAGTGCTGGATGATTTTATAAGTTAAAATGTTTTCCTAGTCATGAAAATATTGATAATAGATTATTTAAATGAATGATTATCATTTAGTGGAAAAGTAGCAAAATATGTTAAACAGGTGTTTTGGAAAACTATCTCTAACTTTAATAGCATAATTAGGATGTATATTTAAAAACCATTTTTATAGTTTTCCTCCTGGTAAATTCTTTATTCAGTTTTGATCAATTTGCCATGGTAAAATTGTGGAATGTGCCTGTGGTCACACTGGTACTTGAATTAATAATTATCTATGGTCTCTTTTGTTTTTTTAAAGTTTTCACTATGACACTAATACATCTTTGCTTTTTCATTGATCTATTTAAATAACTAGTGTCTTTTACGTTTAAAAAATAGTAGCTGGAATTAATAGGTTAAAACCCTCCACTCAAGTTGGAGAACTCACAAATCACTAATAGTGGGACTAAAGAGATGGTGACACTATAGTACAGGCGCTAAGGTGTTTGCCTTGCATGCTGCCATCCCTGGCACCACATCTTGTCCTCAACCCTCCTCTCCCATCACCACTAGGGCTTACTCATGACCACAGAGCCAGGAATTGCCCCTGAGCACAGCTGGCTGTAGCTCAATCCCCTCTCCCATCCCACCGCCCCAGTCAGCAATGTGTGGATCAGAGAGAGCTCAAAGGACTGAGTGCATGTACCCCTGGATGCCTGAATATTGCCAGGTACGGCCTAAAAACCAAAACATAATTTTTAAAAATCACTGATATGTAATGAAGTTTTTTTTTATATATATATTTCATATTTTGAGTAGTTAGTAATTAAAATATTTTTTTGTATAGAATTTGACTCTCTAAATAAAAAGTTGAGCTCATTAGTATTACAATAAGCTGAGTACTTTATGGCCAACACATTTGATCTTTAGACACTTTAGTTTTCTCATGTGATCTGAAATGATGTTTTTAAAACATTTACATTAATTTATTCAGAAACATTTAATGGAAGAACATACCAAAATATTAATAAATGAAACATCTAAAAATGTTGGATTTTTTAAAAAAAGTAATTTATAGCTGCACACTTGTGATTTCTGCTGGTTTAGATTTGTTTGTCGCCCTCAGATTGGTGCCCACAGTACTTTGGACATGCTCCTTCACAGACATGCTTGAGGATAAAAAGTTTGTGTTACTGTTTGCATATCCACAATTGAGGTCAGATAAAGGTGCTTTTCTTGTCTCAGCTCTCATCCCCTAAGCAAATGTTCCTTTTCCATTCTATTCAGTGGCATGTTTCGTGTGTGTGTGTGTGTTTCTGTGCTTTAGTTGGTTTTTTTTTTTATGTTTAATATACCCATAAACAGATGCTGGAGTGTTGCCTATTCTTAAGGACAGCAAGAGAGAATGTGGTAGATAAGCTTTGAATTTAAGCATGACTTAGGGTATCATAGGCTGTGAACCCAGTGGTAAGGAATCAACAAAGCATATGTTAGAGAAGCATTGGTAAATGGAAGCATACTGTAAAACCAGCCTGTGTATTGATTTGTTGGTAAAAAAGTGACCAGAGGCTCATAGGAACAAAGTCTGTGTATGTTCTAGGAGCAGTGGTTTGATTTCTTCTGGGGGTTGGGTGGAGGGAATTATTGTTTGTTAGTTTTTGGGCCACACCCTGAGGGTGCTCCCTGACAGGACTGGGGTGGGGTTGGGGGTAACCTTTGGGGGTGCCTTTTATGGTTAACTGTGTGTAAGGTCCTATGCACTGCACTGTGTCTTGGGCCCCATAATTTCTGTTGAGCCATTGGGTTATAGACCATAACTGTCATGAATATTGAGAACTGACTACATCTTAAAAACCTATTTTACAAATAAAAGTTAGAGACATGGTGTTTTCTCTTTTGGTTTGCTTAAAAGGGATGTTATAACCCTAAAATTAGTTTATGCTAAAGGTTACAAAACAAAATTTGTGGCTTAGAATTCATCTTTTTTTTTAACAATGGTAGTTATATATTACGGTACTTTGTTTCCTTCTGCTAGTTTTAAGACTATTTCTAGTTTTAAGACTATTCAAAATAGTATTGAATTTTCTGTTTTAATTCACAAAAAAAAAACAAAGGACAGGATTACAAAAAGATGAAATTAACAATTTTTTTTGTACATTATCTTAACAGAATTGGTGTTCAGCATTGTAATTGTCAAGGTAAAATGGAAGAAAAAGTTTGGTATAACTTTAGTGTCTATAAAAATCCACTCAAGTATTCTATAATTAATATAGATATCACATAAACTAGTTTCCTGGATAGGTAATTAATTAGGACCTCAAAGTAGCTAGTGTTAAAAAATACAGTACTGAAATTTAGTTTAAAAGAAACTACTTAGGGGCTGGAGAGATAGCACAGCGGGTAGGGCATTTGCCTTGCGCGGCCAACCTGGGTTCAATCCCGGCATCCCATATGGTCCCCTGAGCACCGCCAGGAGTAATTCCAGGAGTAACCCCTGAGCATTGCCAGGTGTGACTCAAAAAGCAAAAAAAAAAAAAAATGCTCATATGGTTCAAATATACAGTTCTCATTGGTTCTTTCTTTATTCCAGGGAATGGATTAAACTGCTTAAAGCAAGTATCAATTCCTGGATAAATGCTATTTTCTCTGAAGGTTTGTAAACCAGCCAAACCTTAAAAAAATAAAAAAGACTGACCAGAGTCTATGCTTTTAGATTCAATTTGTATATTTTAAATCATTGTCATTGAGAGATTATGTTGCCTTTTCTGTAAATTTTCCTATATACCAGCCTGTAATAAATACTTTGAAAATTGAAATTATAGAGGAATTCAAGTTGCCTTTCAGAGAGGACGAGTCTGGCAGATGTTCTATTTGTACCGGTACAGTAGATATTACCTTCAATCATGTTTGATTCAGAAGGTTGACACTAAAATAGTAATGCAAGCATTTATCCCATAGCTTTAGTATACTGCTTTCTGTGTCTTATCACTAAACATAAAGATAAAATATTTAGATCACATTGTAAATGGTTCACATTACTAACTTTTATATTGCTTGATTCTAGAAACATCTTTAATACTGTTTAGAAAATTTTTTATAATAGAGCACATACTGAATTTTTCAAAAGGTCTCTTTTCTGGGGGAAACAAAAACAATTCATTCTTTTTCTGTACTTTGAAAATTTCAGACAGATATTTTAAGAACTGTAGAATTTTATGATCTTGTATGAGTTATAAATGACTTAAATTTTTTTTTCCATTGTCAGCTCCATTTTTCTCCCAAAGGTTAATGTTTTTTCTCACCATCAACAAACTCATCTAAGATTGTTTCCTGAGTGTCATGTTTACAAGCAGTTGAAGTTAAACACAGCACATACAAGTCGAAAAGCCAAATATGGAAATGTATTTCTTCTTGTGACTGTTTTAATTTAACTTGTAAGTTAAATTTAGTGCTAGCTTAAAATTAAATGTTTAATTATAAAAGTTTCAGTATCATAATTAAATGAAGATTTTTCCATAAACATGGGACTATCTAAATTTTTAGTATGATGTTGTTGCATCTCAGTTCTGCTGTAGAACCTGTGGAAAGCCTCAGTCTCCAGAGTTACTATAGTTAAACATTGTAGCAGTTACTTTATATAAAGCAAGAAATTTGATTGTTCAAATCGTTGTTTTCATGGTAATTATAATTCCAAAGATAGTGAAATGACTAGTAGAAGGAATTGTGCTTCTTTGAATGTTAGGATAATATTTTCCTCTCATCGTTGGAGACATTCTTGAGTTTTTGGCTCTCTTTCTTTCTCTGGAGTCTGGAATTTGAGTTAGTCTCTACTGATGATATCTAGAGTACAGACACGTAAATGATGGTTCCATGTAAATAAAGTTATAAATTATGTAACCTTTGACGTTTCTGCTAATAATCCATTTTCCCTAGCCATTTGGATAAGACCGTTTCTTTTACTTTAACCTTATTTTTTAAGGACGTTAATGTGAAAAATCTGCTAGGGCCTAGGGACGTAGTTCAGAGAAGTAGAGGGTACCCAGATATGCAAACCAAATTCAGTCCCCAGCTCCAGACATCATGCACTACTCCTTCCACCCTCAGAACTGCCAGCCTAAATTCTCAAGCACTGCTTGGATGTTAGAGTAGCCGTTTCGGCTTCCAGGCCTAAGGAGCTTTGCATCTCGGACCTGAACACCAGGTCTATTCCTCCAGACCACGTATTGGCAGGAGTGATCTCTAGGTTCTCAAGCATTGCCGGAGTGGTCCTCACCCCAGAAATATGTAGGTCATTTTTTAAAGAGTAAAAGGCACGTAAAGTAAAATGATGTCATATCTTTTGCCCTATAGTTAGGAAAGCTACTTAAAACATTCTGTTAGCAAATGTGTTCATTTATTCTGTTTTTGTGCTCTGAGTTTATATTAAAGAAACTTGTAACACAATAGTCAATCAATTTACATGTTCACATAACTAAAGAAAAATGGAATATATAAGATATTGTTTTGGCAAGTAAACTGTGCTTCCAAATAATCCTTGTTTAAATGACTCTGAATCAGTGAACCATGGGCTCATTAATGAACCATGGGTTCATTAAAGGAAAATGCATACTAATTTATAATTTTATTAGTTTTATTTTACAAAAGCACTTATGCCAAGTTTTCTCAACAAAGTTTATACTATTTATCATTTTACCTTTTTAAACTCTGATCATTCAGTGTCTTGAGATTTTTTTTAAAGCTTGTGAAGTAATATGCCATAATTTGGGTTGGGGGTACTTTATTAAATGTCTTACACGTTAGAAAGATTTTTAAAGTTATATATTGTTGGCATCATTACATTTAATCCTATTGAAATTTTAAGCCTTTTAAAGTTAGTAACCAACTGTCTTTTTTTTCCCCTTATGTTTTGAAAAGAGCTAAAGCAATTTTTAGCTTGGCTAGAAAAGTGGAAGAACAATGCTCCAGTTTAACCGATGTCAGCACCTGAAACAAATAATCCAGCAGTGTTTTTCTAGTATACCCTTTACAACAGATAAACATGTGCAGCAATTTCTTTCAAGAACACTTGCATCTGCAAAATCAACAAAGTTACTGCTCTCAACCCATTCTCTTGTTGGAGACAAAAACATTATCCTGATGGGAGCGCCTGGTGCTGGGAAAACAACAGTAGGCAGAATAATAGGTCAGAAACTAGGCTGTTGTGTCATAGATGTGGATGATGATATCCTTGAAAAAACATGGAATATGAGTGTGTCTGAAAAATTACAGGAAGTTGGTAGTGAGCAATTTTTAGAAGAGGAAGGAAAAGCCGTGTTAAACTTCTCTGCATCTGGAAGTGTGATTTCCCTTACTGGGTCCAATCCAATTCATGAAGTCAGCATGTGGCATCTAAAGAAAAATGGAATAGTTGTGTACCTGGATGTACCACTAATAGATATAATTAATCGTTTGAACATTATGAAAGTGAATAGGATTGTAGCCCAGAATGGAATACCTATGAAAGACTTACTTAAACAAAGAAGACAGTATTATAAGAAGTGGTACGATACTCGTGTATTTTGTGAAAGTGGGGAGTCCCCAGAGGAGATTGCTAACAAAGTGCTTATTGCACTTAAAAGGTACCAAGATGTGGACTCAGAAACATTCACTTCAACAAGGCACACTCGGACTGAAGATTGTAAACAAAAAGTTTCAACCAAATTCTTTACGGAAGCTGTGATTGAGGGGCTGGCTTCCGATGGTGGGCTCTTCGTTCAGAGAAGGGGTTTCCAAAATTAAATGCTGGGGAGTGGAGGAGACTAGTAGGAGCAACATACGTGGAACGAGCACAGGTACTGCTGGAGAAGTGCATCCACCCTGCCGACATTCCTGCTGCCAGACTCGGACAAATGATTGAAACCGCTTATGCGGAAAACTTTGCATGCTCAAAAGTTGCCCCCATCAGGCACCTTTCAAACAACCAGTTCATCCTGGAGTTGTTTCATGGACCAACAGGATCATTTAAAGATCTGTCCTTACAGCTTATGCCTCATCTGTTTGCACATTGCATCCCCCCAACTTGCAATTATATGATACTTGTAGCTACCTCTGGAGACACTGGGAGCGCAGTACTAAATGGGTTTAGTAGGCTTAACAAGCATGACAAGCAAAGAATAGCTGTGGTCACGTTTTTCCCAGAGAACGGAGTGAGTGAGTTTCAAAAAGCACAAATAATTGGCAGTCAGAAGGAAAATGGCTGGGCAGTGGGTGTCAGGTCAGATTTCGATTTTTGTCAGACATCTGTAAAAAGAATGTTTCAAGATAGTGATTTTACTGGCTTTCTTGCTGTGGAATATGGAACGATTTTAAGTTCTGCTAATTCCATAAACTGGGGTCGACTGCTTCCCCAAGTAGTTTATCATGCTTCTTCGTATCTTGATCTTGTCAACCAAGGATTTATTTCTTTTGGAAGCCCAGTTGATGTCTGTATTCCAACAGGAAACTTTGGTAACATTTTAGCAGCGGTGTATGCCAGAATGATGGGAATCCCTATTCGGAGATTTATTTGTGCCTCTAATCAGAATCATGTTTTGACAGATTTTATAAAAACAGGACATTATGATCTAAGGGAAAGAAAATTAGCACGAACCTTTTCACCGGCAATTGATATTCTCAAATCTTCAAACCTGGAACGACATTTATACTTGATGGCTAATAAAGATGGACACTTGGTGGCAAAATTATTTAGTCAGTTAGAAGACCAGCACCACTTCTACATAGGAGAGATTTTAGTTGAGAAACTTCCAGCAGGATTTTGTAGCCGACTGGTGCTCTGAGGGAGACTGCCTTGCAGCTATTCACTCAACGTATAATACTTGGGGTATATTTTGGACCCCCCACACTGCAGTTGCAAAAGTGGTTGCAGACAGAATGCAAGACAAATCTTGCCCTGTGATTATTTCATCTACGGCTCATTACTCAAAATTTGCACCTGCTATCATGAAGGCGTTAAAGATTGAGGAAATCAACCAAAATTCATCAAGTCAGCTTTATTTACTTAGCTCATATAATGCATTACCTCCGCCACATGAGACTTTATTAGAAAGAACGAAGCAGCAAGAGAAAGTGGAGTACCAGGTGTGTGCAGCTGATGTGAATGTCCTGAAGGGTCATGTGGAAAAACTAATACAGAACCAATTCATATAAAAGTTTTCAGGGTAATTTTTTTCTGGTGATACAACAATAAACTACAAAAGCTGATTGGAATAATGGGACAATCTTGGTTTTTGTTTGGTTGGTTTTGGTTTGGGGTCCATACTCTGCAATGCTCAGGGCTTACTCCTGGCTCTGCACTCAGGAATTATTTCTGGCAGTGCTTGGGGACTGATCAAATCTGGACCTCCTGTGTGCAAGCAAGTGCCCATAGCTGTACTATTAGGACTAAGTCTTGTTTCTTTTATGTAACTATTTCTATATTTGGGAATTTTTGTAGCCCAGGAATTAGGAGTGAGGTTTGTATGGATACCTGCTCCTGGCATCCTTTATCTAGAAAGAAAATGTCTGACTCCTTGTGTGATCTTATTGTTCTGGTCCTTTAGGCTGTGTACTCAGGAGGGAGTTATCTGTTTCCTTTATTCTTCCCCATAGGTGCACTAGAATGCCTGGTATTCAGTTTAACAATTAAAAATAGTTAAACATGATGTTTAAGTAGTACAGTTGTAACTAGTTTGGTTACATAGTTAATCAGAAAGCTCAGTCACCACTCAAATGGTTAATTTGGAGTAAGTTGTAAGTACATCTGACATATAGGAAGCCCTTCTTGAGCTCCATTTTTGGGCTATAATTACACTGCCCAAATGAGATACAGGTTCTGTCCTGTTTCCTTAGGATGTTTGTAATGTGATTTAGTTTGAAGATCCAGATACATGATATCAGTTGAGAATGAAATAATGCAACTACTTAGTGGACACATTAATAAAATACTGAAGTATTTCTAAAATTTGTAATATTTGAATAGATGCTTATTTCTTGGGTTTTGGGACTGATAGTAGTCAGAGTTCATCCCCGACTCTGCTCAGGTCATTCCTGTAGGGCATGGATGCCAGGGATTGAACCAGTGTCAGTTGCATGCAAGCAAGTACCTTCACCTCTGTCCTATCACTCTGGCTCTGAAGAATTGTAATAGAAGTATATGAATAAAGATGATATCTTTCCTTTGTCTTTTGGAATCCATTCCTATACATTCTCCATTGCCTGTCAGTATTGTCTGTTTTGTAACGGGAAAGACAGCTCAGTGTGGGCTGGAGTGATACTCTGAAGGCAGCAGGCCTGGGTTGGATCCCCTTCTCTTTGTGGTTTCCCAAGCAACATCCAAGCACTTCAGGAGTAGCTCCCAAGCACCAATGGGAATTGGCACCAAACTGAAAAAAAGATGAAAAACAAAACAATTTTGATGAAATAAAACCACACAACTAATGTACATGTTACATTTCTTTTTATTTCTTTGTAACTACATTTATCATGATTTATGTCAAGTGAATTTACCAAGTGTTTTTAATTTGGTTTAGGGCCCACGCCTGGCTCCGCTCTGGGATTACAATTTACATGGTGTAGAGGACTATATGGGGTGCCATGAACTGAGCCTAGGTGGGCTGCATGCAGCAAGACAAGCACCTTTCCCACTGAACTTTCTAGCCGTAGTTTGTTTCTGAATTGAAGATTGTCGCTGAAGTTTCCTATGGATGTAATGAACTACTCTCAACCACAAGATGGCATTCCTAACATAATTTGTCTTTGTTAAAGATCATGTGTTTTATTTTGTTGGTGATCTATGAAGAAATTGTAAAGAACATTTTAATAGTTAAATTAGAAGGAGCAATTAAATGTATTCATTTTGTTTGGGGCCCATACACTGCAGTGCTCAGGGCTTACTCCTGACTCTGTGCTTAGGGACCTCTCCAGAGGGCACAGGGGGCCATATGGAGAGTTAAGGATGGAACATGGATCAGCTGCATACAAGGCAAATGCCCTACCTGCTGTACTGTAGCTCTAGCTTGAAAATTAAATTTGTTCCTATGGTTCCAGAAATCAATCCCAGGTCTCATGCATGCAAGGTGTACTCTCTACTGCTAATCCAGATCTATCATTTTTTTAATGTATAAAAAAAGATGGAATTTTATTTTTTTTAATTTTTTAATTTTACCACCATGAGAACAACATTACAAAGATGTTCATAATTGGGTCTCAGTCATATATTGTTCCAGCTTCCATCCCTTCACCAGTGCCCCATTCCCACCACCAATGTCCCCACATTCCCCCTCTCCCAGCTCCAGAACAGGCATTTCTTCTTTTCGCTCCTTTTCTCTGTCTCTCTCCATGTCTCCTTCATCTTCCCCACAGATCTATACTTTTGTTTTGGTGCCATACCAGGTGGTGCTTGGGAGTCACAGTAGCACTTATGGCACCTTGTGTCCGGGATTTTACCTAGGCATTTTGTGTGCTAAGCATGTGCTCAGAGCATTGAACTATATCTTTTGGCCCATTTTTTTTTTTGCTTTGGAGCCACACTCCAAACAATTGTGTATTGTGTAACGGACTGGAACCCTGGGCTCCAGCATGCCAATAATGACACAACCCCAAAAAACAGCCCCCAAAAACCCTACTAGTACAGTATTGTAAACCACAGTGCTTAAAATGGAAAAATATGTTAATTTTTAACCACCTGCTTTTAGTTTAGACTTTTTATGATGGTGGTACTAAATTTACAAGTATGCTTTCCTGTTGATCTTTTTGAAGTCATGTAAAAATACTGTTTTGGAGCTAATTGGTAGTAAATATCCCAGATCTGCAATCCAAGTAATTGCATATAATTTTCTTCAGAATTAAAGAATGTTTTTAAATGCTTTGTCTGCAGTATTCATTATCTACTGCTCACATTGAATAGTAGGGTTTTTTTGGGGGTAGAGGAAACATGTAAGATTTTATGTTTTTATTTCTAAGTGTTTTGTTTTGGGGCTACAACTGACAGTACTCAGGACTCACTGCTGGCCTGCACTCAGGCCTCAGTTCTGGTGGCCTTGGGAGATCATTTGTGATGCTGGTGATTGAAACCTGGTCATCTGCATTCGAGGCAAGCAGCCTACCCATTGTATTATTGCTCTGGCCCCTCAATACTTTCTAAGAAACGAGGACTGACTTTGGATATTTAAATTTCTTTTTTTAATTTTTTATTATACCACCTCATGCTCTACCGACTGAGACTTGCAGACATGGGGCAGAGCTGCTACTGGCTCTCCCTGTGACCAGCCGCTCACGAGGCGCCCGGGAGGGGATGGTGGGTTCTAGCCCTGGCCCACCATCCCAGCAGAGCCTCGCAACAAGCCAGACGACCCCCCCACTCCATGAGGGCCTCCATTTTCCACATCCGGACTTCTCTCGTCAGACCTCCACCCAGCAGACCAGCCTATCAGCGCCCGGCTCATCGAAGTTCCACCCTGCAGCAGTCTTTCTTAAATCTGGCTCAGGTATGCTGGTCCAGAGACTTCGCAGACATGGGGCAGAGCTGCTACTGGCTCTCCCTGTGACCAGCCGCTCACGAGGCGCCGGGAGGGATGGTGGGTTCTAGCCCTGGCCCACCATCCCAGCAGAGCCTCGCAACAAGCCAGACGACCCCCCCACTCCATGAGGGCCTCCATTTTCCACATCCGGACTTCTCTCTCGTCAGACCTCCACCCAGCAGACCAGCCTATCAGCGCCCGGCTCATCGAAGTTCCACCCTGCAGCAGTCTTTCTTAAATCCGGCTCAGGTATGCCGGTCCAGAGACTCCGCAGACATGGGGCAGAGCTGCTACTGGCTCTCCCTGTGACCAGCCGCTCACGAGGCGCCCGGGAGGGGATGGTGGGTTCTAGCCCTGGCCCACCATCCCAGCAGAGCCTCGCAACAAGCCAGACGACCCCCCACTCCATGAGGGCCTCCATTTTCCACATCCGGACTTCTGTCTCGCCAGACCTCCACCCAGCAGACCAGCCTATCAGCGCCCGGCTCATCGAAGTTCTACCCTGCAGCAGTCTTTCTTAAATCCGGCTCAGGTATGCCGGTCCAGAGACTTGCAGACATGGGGCAGAGCTGCTACTGGCTCTCCCTGTGACCAGCCGCTCACGAGGCGCCCGGGAGGGGATGGTGGGTTCTAGCCCTGGCCCACCATCCCAGCAGAGCCTCGCAACAAGCCAGACGACCCCCCCACTCCATGAGGGCCTCCATTTTCCACATCTGGACTTCTCTCTCGTCAGACCTCCACCCAGCAGACCAGCCTATTAGTACCTGGCTCGCGTGGCGCAAGCGGCCGCGCAGTTCATCAATAAATGCTGGACTTAGAGATGCTTACAAGAGTATGCTACCTGCACGGCAGAGCCTGGCAAGCTACCCGTGTTGTATTTGATATATATGCCAAATACCAGTAACAACTATAGACCTCATTCCGGAATGGATTGAGGCTCTTTATGTTCCTGGAGCAAGCAGATGCCTTGGGCTCTACTACCCTGAGACAGGACATATGGAGATGTTACTGGGGCCTGCTCGAGCAAATCGATGATGAACGGGAAGACAGTGATACAGTGATTATACCACCATGCGATTGTACCACCAGTATACAATTACAAAGGTGTTCATAATTGGTTCTAGGTAATACAGTATTCCAGCACCCATCCCTACACCAGTTCCCCATTCCCACCACCAATGTACCCACAACCCCTCCCACCCACCCCAGGCAGCCTCAATAGCAGGTACCCTGTTTCTCTCTGTCTCTCTGTCTCTGCATCTCTTTCCCTCTTCTTTTTCACATTGTGACTAGCCCTGCAGATATTTAGAGTTTATCATTTAAGTCTCTTTGTGTATATTCAATGGTGAGTTCTAGTCTGACATTACCATTTCCCACACTTAGTAAAACACTGGTATCTATTTGATCACTTGACATCGCGTTATTCATCGATTTGCTCGAGCAGGCTCCAGTAACATTTCCATTTGATCCTATCACGCGCCAGTGTAGCCCAATGGCATCTGGTTGTTTCAGGAATATGAAGAGCCTCAAACCGTTCCTTCAGGGTCTTGACAAAGACTGACCATCTTGTAAGTGGGTGGCCTTGTGATTTTTTGACATCCCATGGGATCCAGTCGGTAACGGCTCTAGTCCAGCGGTTGTCTCCAAATCACATTACATGTCCAGCCCATATGATTTTCGATACCTTGGCAAGCGAGACAGTGTCCCTGACTCTGGAACAGCGACGGAGGTCGGAGCTCCAGATTCCTTCTTTCACTTGAGTGAGGCGTGCTATTCCAAGCATAGCTCTTTCGATTCCTCTTTGGTAGACCTGAATAACATTCTCATCTTGCTTTCATAGGGTCCAGGTCTCTGAGGGATATGTTAATGCTGGGAGAACGGTGGAGTTGAAGAGATGTGCCCGGAGCCAGAGGTTCTTTGTCTTTCTAGCTATTTCTTCGATGCTTTTTGAAGGCATTCCATGCCGCTCTCTCTTCCTCCTGCGCAGCTCAGGTTTTAGGTCATTCATCATGTTGACTTCTCGACCTAGGTACACATAACTGCTGCATTCAGAGATATTTGTTTCATCTATTTAGGATATTTAAATTTAGGATATTTAAATTTCATTCCTACCATTTCCTAGTTGAATAACCGGGCAAGTTATTGACCCTCTTTATTTTTCCTGTCAGGTGAGGACATAGAATAGCCTTCCTTATAAAGTTGTTAGGTGGATTAACTGTAAATTGCTTTAAAAAGTACCTTGCACAAAGTATGTGCTCAACCCATTTCAACCATTTTGTTTTTGTTTTAGAGGTAGCAGGTATTTACTGATGATCACCAGTATGCTAAGCACTTACGTACTGGGAAAATCACGGCAAAAATATATACAGTCCTGTGTTGGATGACAGGTTTAGTTAATCAGGGAGTTTTGCTGTTTTGCCCACTCACAGCTTAATGTACTTAACAAGGTTCATTCTAATGAGATCTCTCTTCTATGTAAACACTGCTAGAGAGTGTGGCAGTTACAGCAGTCATCTTGACTCTGAATAACTTCTGACTTGCACATCTACTAAGACTTCTATGTTTTCTAGATTTGGCACAGCTCCTATTTATACCCACTACCCCCAGCGAGGGACAGTTAGAATCTACCAGGGAGACTACCACCCTGGCTACGTTGAGACTATAGGAAGACTATAGGAAGGATCATACTAGTTTGCTCTCAAGCAGGAGAGTGTGACCCTTTCAGTATATGGAGAACAAGATACTCAGAATCACCCTGGTGCAGATAATATTAAGAAGAACCCTGTGGGTACCATCTAGATTACATGAAGCTGCTGAAATTAAGATGTATTACTTTATACCAGCTCTCTCTCTCTCTCTCTCTCTCTCTCTCTCTCTCTCTCCAGTGTTTTACATAAGAGATAATCTTGGTAGAAGGGATTAGTCCTTGGTGTAACCTTTGTTTATACCTGTAATAGGGTGTGGCACTGCCCTTCTACAATTTGTTTAGGGTTCTCTGCTGACATGACCCTCCCTACCCTCCCTGGATTGCTTTGGTGTATATAAGGGAACTGACTTGAGGCCCCTGGGCCTTTTGCTTCCCTTTGGGTAGGACTCCTCTGGTGAAATCCTCTCTCTTTGGTGGGAGACTTAGGCTCTTTTGTATGGTCTAAGTTTGGACCAGAGCTAGAGTTCTTTCATTATATTGGATTGCTGTGGAAGAACTTTTGTACTATTAAAAGCCTTTTTTGGAACTGAGCTGGACTCGTGAGTTTTCATCCTTTACCCGGCGTCATCAGAGGTAGAAGAGAACTTCTGTCCTGACACTGTTGTGAACCCCAGCGACTTCCCAACAGTCCTGTGAGATCAGGAAATAATAAGTGAGGAGAAATTGGTAACTGAGATAAGGATCTGTAAATAAAAAGCCTGAAAGGCAAACAATGTCCATGTGAATGACAAGAGAAACTCATATTTCCACAATTAAACCTGAAAATAAAGGTCTACACCATCCAGAGAAATAAAATGGTGGCAAAGAGCCAGTAGGGACAGGAATGAGCAGAGGGGACACTCACCACCCCTTACTGCTTGGAATTTGTGGAGAAGTTATTGAAGTAAATGTGTCAGAAAGAGCAAAGTGGCTTTCTTTCTGAAAAAGCACTCTCTAGAGCTGGACTGAATATTGCAAATCTGTTGTAATATTGGATCCAGAAGAAACAACATATGGATCATTGGGGTCCCAGAAGGGCAAGAAGAAAACCCTGATGAAGAAGAAACTGTCAAAGCCATAATTGCTGAGAAGTTCCCGGAACTAAAGAACGCTTGCCTCAAGATCCAGGAGGCCTGTAGGATATCAGCTAAAAGAAACCCCAACAAGAATACTCCAAGACATCTTAATTAGAACGACAAAAACTATAGATAGAGATAGAATGCTTAAAGCAGCAAGATCAAAGAAGGAAATCACATGCAAAGGAACATCTCTAAGATTTACAGCAGACTTCTCTGATGAAACACTCCAAGCCCAAAAACAATGGTGGGATATTGTGAAAAGGCTCAATGAACTGCAGGCCTCACCAAGAATTCTTTATCCGGCCAGACTCACATTCAGATATGAAGGAAAGATACACAACTTCATGGATAAGCAACAACTCAGGAACTTCATGGACTCAAAACCAACTTTAAAAGAAGGACTGAAGGGTCTACTGTAATATGACCAAACCCAAAAGCACAACAAGCACAAACAGAAAGATGGCACGAAATCTGATGACAATAATCTCTCAATGTCAATGGTCTAAAAGCACCAATTAAAAGACACAGAGTGACAAAATGGATTAAAAAATTGAACCCAACATTCTGCTGTCTACAAGAAACACATCTGAATAATCAGAACAAACACAGACTCAAAGTCAAAGGTTGGAAGACCATTCTCCACGCAAACAAGTCCTCCAAAAAGGCTGGTGTGGCCATATTAGTATCAGATGATATAGCCTTCAGCTGAAAAAGGTTAGAAGGGACAACGAAGGCGATTTCTTATTAATTAAGGGGTATGTACACCAGGAAGAAATTACACTACTAAACATATGCACCCAATGAGGGGCCAGCAATATACATAAAACAACTGCTAAGAGACCTCAAAGAAGGCATTAACAGTAGCACAATAATAGTTGGAGACTTCAACACTGCTCTATCAACTATGGATAGATCAACAAGACTGAAACTCACCAAGGAAATATTGGCCCTGAAGGAAGAAATGGAAGAAAGAGAGCTAGTGGATATATACAGGGCTTTTCATGCCAAAAAAGCTGAATACACATTTTTCTCTAGTGCACATGGAACATTCTCCAAGATAGACCACATGCTGAGCCACAAAGCATACCTCAATAAAATAAAAAAGATAGAAATTGTGTCAGCCCTCTTTTCTGACCATGATGCAATGAAAATGGAAGTTAACCGTACACAGAAACGGGGAGTCAAACCAATACCTGGAAACTGAAAAGCTCACTGCTGAACAACCAATGGATCATAGAAGAAATCAAACAGGAAAGTCAAAGATTTCTGGAAACAAATGAAAATGAAGACACCAACTATAAGAACTTGTGGGATCGCCAAAAGCCGTGTTAAGAGGGAAGTTTATAGCTCTGCAAGCATTCATCAGGAAACAAGAAAGGGCTCACATAAATAACCTGACTACACAGCTGAAGACATTAGAAAAAGACCAACAAAAGGAGCCCAACCCAGGCAGAAAAAAGGAAATAATAAAACTTAGAGAGGAAATCAATGAGTTGGAAACCCAAAAAAAAAAATCCAGACAGAAGAGTAATGACACCAAGGGCTGGTTCTTTGAAAAAATAAACAAGATTAACAAACCATTGGCAAGATTTGTAAGGACAGGGAAAGAGAGAACCCAAATAAACAGAATCAGAAATAAAAATGGTGACATCACAACAGAAACCACAGAAATCCAAAAGATCATCAGAGATTACTTTGAGAGTCTGTGTGGCATGAAACATGAGAATCTAGAAGAAATGGATAAATTCCTGAAGTCCTATAACCTCCCAGGATTGAAACAAGAAGACCTCCAGTACCTGAATAAGCCTATCAACAATGAGGAAATTGAAACAGTAATTAAATTTCTGCCCAAACACAAAAGCCCAGGGCCAGACGGATTCACTAGTGAATTTTACCAAACCTTTAATGAGGGCCTGCTGCCAGTCCTTTTCAACCTCTTCCAGGAAATAGAAAAAACAGAAACACTCCCAAACAGCTTCTACGAGGCACATATCACCCTGATACCCAAAGCAGGGAGAGACAACTTAGAGAAAGAAAACTACTAACCAATATCCCTGATGAACATGGATGCTAAGATCTTCAACAAAATACTAGCAAACAGAATGCAAAGAATCATCAAGAAGATTATACATCATGACCAAGTAGGATTCATCCCGGGAATGCAAGGATGGTTCAACATTCGCAAGTCAATCAACATAATACATCATATCAATAAGAGAAAAAATAAAAACCATATGATCCTATCAATAGACACAGAGAACGCATTTGACAAGATCCAGCACACGTTCGTGATTAAAACCCTCCAGAAAATGGGAATTGAAGGGACTTTCCTCAAGATAGTTACAGCCATCTACCAAAATCCCACAGCAAGCATCATTCTAAATGGGGAAAAATTGAAAGCCTTCCCCTGAGATCAGGGACAAGACAAGGTTGCCCACTCTCACCTCTTTTATTCAATATAGTACTGGAGGTACTTGCCATAGCAATCAGAGAAGAAAAGGACATCAAGGGCATCCAGATAGGCAAGGAAGAAGTCAAGCTATCATTATTCGAAGATGACATAATATTATACCTAGAGAACCCTAAACTCTCTACCAAAAAACTCCTAGAAACAATAGACACATATAGTAAAGTGGCAGGATACAAAATCAACACCCAAAAGTCGGTGGCTTTCCTATATACAAATAACGAAAGAGAAGAAAGGGATATTAAGGAAACAATTCCATTCGCAATTGTGCCACAGAAAATCAAATACCTAGGAATCAACTTAACCAAGTGTGTAAAGGACCTGTACAAAGAAAACTATAAGACACTGCTCCAAGAGATAAAAGAGGACACAAGGAAATGAAAATATATTCCCTGCTCATGAATGGGGAGAATCAACATGGTCAAAATGATAATATTCCCTAGAGCTCTGTACAGATTCAATGCAGTCCCTATAAGGATACCAATGACATTCTTCAAAGAAATTGACCAAACGCTCCTGTAATTTGTATGGAACAATAAACCCCCAAGGATAGCTAAAGCAATCCTCAGGGAAAAAAGAATATGGGAGGCATCACCTTTCCCAACTTCAAACTGTACTACAAGGCAGTAGTAATTAAAACAGCGTGGTATTGGAATAAAAACAGACCTGTGGACCTATGGAATAGAATTGAGTATCCTGATACCCAACCTGAAACACATGATCATTTAATCTTTGATAAAGGTGCAACGAGTCTAAAATGGAGTAAGGAAAGCTCCTTCAACAAGTGGTGTTGGGAAAACTGGGCAGCGACATGTAAAAAAAATGAATTTGTTCCTGTGTCTAACACCATGCACAAAAATCAGATCAAAATGGATTAAAGATTTCAATATCATACTTGAATCCATAAAGTACATTGAAGAAAATATAGGAAAAACCCTCCATGACATTGAAGCTAAAGGCATCTTTTAAAGGTGAAACATCACTAATAAAGCAACTAGAAGAAAAGATAAACATATGGGACTACATGAAACTAAAAAGCTTCTGCACCTCAAAAGAAGCAGTGCCTAAGATACAAAGGAAGTCCACAGAATGGGAAAGAATATTCACCCAATACCCATCTGATAAGGGGTTAATATCCAGGATATATCAGGCACTGATAAAACTTTACAAGAAGAAAACAAACAACCCCATCAAAAAAATGAGGAGAAGAAATGAACAGAAACTTCAGCAGGGAAGAAATTCGGATGGCCAAAAGACATATGAAAAAATACTCATCATCATTAGTCATCAGAGAGATGCAAATCAAAACAAAAATGTGATATCATCTCATACCACAGAGACCTGCACATATCCAAAAGAGCAAGAACAAGTGCTGGCGTGGATGTGGGGAAAATGGGACTCTCATCCATTGTTGGTGGGAATGCCAGCTGGTACAGCCTTTTTGGAAAACTATATGGACATTCCTCCAAAGACTAGAAATTGAAGTCCCATTTGACCCAGCCATACCACTCCTGGGAATCTACTTTGGGAAGCCAAAAACACGCAGCGGAAACACCATTCCTACTTTTATGTTCATAGCAGCATTATTCACAATAGCCAGAATCTGGAAACAACCAGAGTGCCCTAGAATCGATGATGATTGGATAAAGAAGCATTGGTACATCTACACAATGGAATACTATGCAGCTGTTAGGAAAAATGAAGTTATAAAATTTGCCTATAAATGAATGGACATGGAGAAGATTATGTTGAGTGAAATTAGCCAGAAGGAGAGAGACAGATACAGAATGACTGCATTTATTTGCATGACATAAATATATATGTACATATTATGATACCAATATCCAAAGTCAAGTGAAACATGTATCAGGAGGTCTTGTCAAAGGTGGAAATTATCACAAACGTGTGGGAGTCAGAGGCTAGGTAAGACAGAAAATGGAACAGTGTTCTAACAATTGTTGAGGGTACTAATACCAACCTAGGACTGTGCATTAAATAGATGCAAAAAGATACACATGACAACCCTTTAATGTATGTTCTGTAATCCAAAATCTGGAAGAGAAGGAAAAGAGAAAGAGAAAGGGAAAGAAATAAAGAACCTGCCATGGAGGCGGGCTGGGGAGGGGGAAGGAACCAGGAACGTTGATGGGAGATGGGCACTGGTGGAGGGGAAGAGTGCTGGAACACTGTATGACCAAAACCCAAATATGAACTTTTAGTTGTATATCTTTGTAATTGTAAAAAATTAAAAAAAAATCTGTTGTAATGTTGGAGAACAGCCATGGCAAGGGTTGACAAAGTACAAAGGTAAAGGACCCCCATTGTGAAGAGAAACCAGGGGCTTTTGCATTCCTTTTAAGCTTTACTGATTTTGAAAGCCAAAGCAGACTGAGAGACTGAAAAATAAGCAGCTGGGGATAAGGAAATAAATATTGGGCTAAAAAATTCATAGGGTTGCCTTTAGAGGGACCCTGAGAAACACCCCAAAATTTCACCTGAGATGTGCAATTTAGATCTAGCTATTTATAGACTTAAGTTCTTTCTATAGTAATATCAAAAATACCTTGAAAATAAAAAAAAAATCCTTTCAGCATTCAACACTCTACTCTGGGAGTCATCCCTGCCCAACTTAGAGTGTGAAATCTCTAGAACGCTCTCCAGGATTGCCCTTGTCCATCAGGGCATGCATTTCCATTATTTTTTGATTTTTCCTTTTCTGAGGGAGGATCTTTCTATTTTTCTTTATGGAAAAAATCTTACATTCTCCTTAGAATTGGTACCTTTCTTTTTCCTCAACAAAAATGATTTAGCTTCACCCAAAAAAAAAACACTCAAAATTTGGATTATATTGAAAGCTCTCATTGAAGGAGAATTTCTATTTTTAAATAATGAATTGTGAATGTGAAGACCCCTCTGAAGGGACTTCTACTCCCTTCCAGCTCCAGCAACGGTCTCCTCACACCCCTAATCAGGTGTGTTACCCTCTGCACCAGTGGACCCACTCTGCCCCCAGTGTAAAAGCCTGGGAACATCCACAATATCCCAGTTTTGAATATCCCAAAATTCAAAACTGTACCAACTACATAGTGTTTATCTTACATGATCATACACCCCTACATTCCTTGCCACTCACACAAAAACACACAGAGGAAACACCATCTACACTTCTGTGTTCATCGCACACATGCCACATGCCAGAATCTGGAAACAACCAGAGTGACCAAGAGCAGATGACTGGATAAAGAAACTGTGGTACATATACACAATTGAATACTATGCAGCTGTTAGGAAAAACTAAGTCATGAAATTTCCTTATAAATGGATGGACATGGAGAGGATCATGCTGACTGAAATTGGCCAGAGGGAAAAGGACAGATATAGAATGACTGAATTTATTTGCAGGATATAAAAAATAGAATTATACCCATATCCAAAGTCAGGCAAAACATGGATCAGGAGATCTTGTCAATAGGTGGAATCTACTGCAAGTGGGGGAGTCAGAGGTTAGGTGAGACAGAGAAAAGAACAGTGTACTAGTAATTGTTAGAAATAATACCAGCCTAGAACTGAGCATTAAATGTAGGCAAAGGGATATACATGATAACCTCTAAATGTTTGTATTTCAAGTCACAATGTGTAAGAGAAGGGAGAAAGGAGAGAGAGAGAGAAAAGAGGGAGAGAGGAGGAGGGGTGGCTGAGAGAAGAGGGGCAAATTGCCTGCCATAGAGGTAGGCTGGGGGAGGGAGGAGGGAATCAGGGGACATTGGTGGTGGGAAGCAGGCACTGGTGGAGGGATGGGTCTGGAATACTGTATGACTGAAACCCTAACATGAACATCTTTGTTATTGTATATCTCACTATTGGATGATAGGCCTAGCTAGCTTGGGAGCTTTGCTGTTTTATCCACTCAGCTCAATCTATTTACATGTTCTTAAGCCAAGGTTCATACTAATGAGATCTCTTCTTCTATGTATACACTGATGGAGAGTGTGGCACTTACAGAAGTCACCTTGACTCTGAATGACTAACTTCTGACTTATTATTATTATCACATCTACTAAGACTTCTATGTTATCTAGATTGGACACAGCTCCTCTTTATACCCACTGCACCCAGCATGGGACAGTTAGAATTTACCAGGAGACTACCACTCCGGCTATGTTAAGACTATCACTTAAGATTATAGGAAGGATCATACGGCCCCCGCCCCGCCACACCCTGGTGCAGATAATATATAAGAAGGACCTTGTGGGTACCATAATACCTGGTATTACCTTATACCAGGTATGCTGGTATGCTGATCAGCCCAGGTATGCTGACCCAGAGACTCACAGATATGGGGCAGTGCTGCTACTTGCTCTCCCTGTGTCCAGCAGCTCATGAGGCGCCCAGGAGGGATGGCGGATTCTAGCCCTGGCCCTCCACCCCAGCAGAGCCTCCAAACAAGCCAGATGACCTCCCCCTCCATGAGGGCCGCTATTTTCCACATACGGACTCCCCTCTCATCAGAACTCCACCCAGCAGACAACCTATCACAGCCCAGCTCACGCAACTGCTTACAGCTGAGTGGTTCATCAATAAATGCTGTATTTAGAGGTGACTACAAGAGTATGCCACCCGCACGGCAAGCCTGGCAAGCTGCCATGTCATATTTGATATGCCAAATACCAGTAACAATTATATTAGGTCATTCCCATGACCTAATATAATGGTTTGAGGCTCTTTATGTTCCTGGAGTAAGCAGATGCCCTTGGGCTCTACTGTCATGAGACAGGACATATGGAGATATTACTGGTGCCTCTGGAGCAAATAGATGATGAATGGGAAGATAGTGATAGTGACCTTATACCAGCCCTTCTCCTTGCCAGTATTTTACGTAAAGAGATAATCTCAGAAGAAGGGTTAATGCTTTGTTTATACCTATAATAGGGTGTGGCACCACCCTTCTACACTCTTCTACTACCTAGAAACTGTTTAGGGTTCTTTGTTGACAAGACCCTTCCTGAAGTTAGGATTACTTTGGTGTATATAAGGGGGCTGACTTGAGGTACTCTCCCCCTTTTTTTGGTAGGGCTCTCTCTCGGGTGAGATCCTCTCTTTGGTGGGACTCTCTCTCTCTCTGGTGGGATCCTTCTTTGGTAGGAGACGTGGGCCCTTGTGTATGGTCTAAGTTCTGATCAGAGCTATAGTTCTTCCATTATATTGGATTGAGGTGCTAGAGCTTTTGTACTATTAAAAGCCTTTTTGGAACTGCACTGGACTCGTGAGTTTTCATATGTTCCCGGCAGCCTAGGAGGTAGAAGAGAACTTCTGTCCTCGTACTGTTGGGGACCCCAGCGTCTCCCGACATCTCATGATAGTATAATAAAAAATTTTAAAAAAATAAAATTAAAATAAATAATGAATTGCCACTCTAAGATCATGAAATGTGTCCACTTTTTCAAATGTTTATTTTGTGTCATTTAGAGATCTTAAATATTTTAGGTTGAGCTAATCTCTAGATAGGTATAGTTTTAGTTATTACTGTGAATGATAGCTTAAATAAGTTATGTAATTGGATATAATTAAGAGAAAGAATAGCTTTTAAAATTTTGATCTTGTACTCAGCAACATAGTAACTTTATCTTGTTAATTTCTATAGTAAATGATCCTATTAGCCAAAAGCAATTTTTTTAATTATCTTTGTCTTTTGTTGTTGTTTTGGATCACAGCTATGTTCACATGCTGCTCAGGGTTCCATGCTCAGGAATTTCTTCTGGTGGTGCTTAGAGTTTCGTGTGCTGAGGGTGATGAAACCCAGGGAATCTTGCATTCAAAGCATGTGCTCTGATCCTTAAGTTATTTCTCTGGGCCTTACTGCTCCTTTTATTTCTCTTTCTGTGATGTTTAGATTATCTTCTACTTTGTTCGGTGGGATGTAATAGTGGGCATCCTTTTACTTAAAGAGAAACATGTACTCTAACTTTTAAGTATAAAATTTATTCTGAAGTATCTAGTAAATGACTTTTACCCACTTGCATAGAATTCTTCCATTTCCTGACCATGTCAGATTAAGTAGCAACATCACCATATTTACCCGTTTTTCATTGTTCCTGAAAGATGTCAGGTTAATCACTTTAAGCATTTAATATTTTCCTTGAATGATATTTCCTTTAGCCTGATGCAGTTAGTAACTGTGAATAATATAGAAAGTATTAAAAGTAATTATCATAGATTATTACAGCCACCAATTATATGTTTATTTCTGTGCAGGCTTGACATTTAATAGAAGTACCTAACTTGGACCCTAACCAGGAAACCGTTGGGTAGTCTGCACATTATGGCACGATAAAGGGGTAAAGACCATTGTTTCATGATCCATTCTCAGAATTTACATTCTTACTTTTCCTTTGAAATGTTGGATTGGGGGAACTGGAGAGTTAGTACAGTGGGTAGAGTGTTTGCCTTGCATGTGGCCAACCTGGGTTTGACCACCAGCATCCCATATGGTTGGTCTCCCAAGCACCATTAGCAGTAATTCCTGAGTGCAGAGCCAAGAGTTAACCATAAGCATAGCCATAATTTAGTGTAGCACAAAAACAAAAAAGAAAAGGGTTGACGACTGGATACTACAAAGCACATCACCGAGAAGAATTTCCTCTTCTCAGACTAATTTTCTCCCTTTTAAATGCTTTTCATTAAAAAATAAAAACAGCAACCAAAATAAAACTAGGGTCATGGAAATAATAACACAGTGGGTGGGTATTTGCCTTACATGCACCCTACCTGGGTTTTAATACTGATCCCTGAGCACAGAGCCAGGAGTAAGCCTTGAGCACTGCCAGCTGTAGCTCCCTGCCACAAGCAAAAGATACCTGGATGAGGTAGCAGCATCACCATATTTACCCTCTTTGGTTTTGGATGAGGATTTAAGGGGAAAATAATCACATGGCATTGAAAAGCTTATAGTCATACGTTTGTAAAATAGAAGTGACAACCCCCTTGCTTTGAAGGACAGATTCAGAAATCAGGACGCTAAAGGGGCGCCACTACCTCCCAAAGCTTGAGAGGAAGAATTATTTTATGGCTCTTCCAGCTTTGGATAGTTCCAGGGTTCCTGGGAGTGAGGTGAGTGAGGTGAACTCTCCAATCACTGCCTGTCCTCACTAGGACTTTGGTTTCCTGTGCTCCTCTGTGTGTCTCTCAGGTGGACATATGTCACTGAGTTGAGGGCCCAACAAGATTCTCCAAGATGATCTCATCTTGAGATCCTAAATTACATCTACTTCTGCTATACACCCTCTCCTAAATAAAGTCATCTTTATATGTTCTGGGAGTTAGAATGTGTACATATCCTTTGAAGGGTCACTGTTTTGTCCATTAGCTTACTTTTGCATCCACAGGCACCTTTAACTTTCTCATGCATAACATGAATTAGATAACTAAATTTGTAAAAATTTGTTAAGGCATCCATAGGAAACTCCAGAAGAAGTAAAACTAACCCTCAACCCAAGGCGCAATGCCTTCAAAGGCATCGAAGAAACAGCTAAAGACCCGCACTCTCCGTTCTCCCTGCATTAACATATGCCTCAGAGACCTGGGCCCTAAGAAAGCAGGATGAGAATGCTATTCGGGTCTCCCAGAGAGGAATCAAAAGAGCTATACTTGGAATATCACGCCTCACTCAAGTGAGAGAAGGAATCCGGAGTTCTGACCTCCGTCACTATTCCAGAATCAGGGACGCTGTCTCGTTTGCCAAGGCATCGAAAATCAAATGGACTGGACATGTAATGCGATTTGGAGACAACCGCTGGACTAGAGCCGTTACCGACTAGATCCCACGGGATGTCAAAAGATCACGTGGCCGCCCACCTACAAGATGGTCAGACTTCCTTGTCAAGACCCTGAAGGAACGGTTTGAGGCTCTTCATATTCCTGAATCAACCAGATGCCATTGGGCTACATTGGCACGTGATAGGGTCCAATGGAAATGTTACAGGCGCCCGCTCGAGCAAATCTATGAATAAAGGGATTCAAGTCATCAAGTGATCAATATAATATTTATATATAAAATATTATATATTTATGCATAAATATATAATGTTTTGGTAATATTTTTATATAATATTTTATAATCCTTAATTTTTTTCACTTGTTGGGTCACATGCAGTAATTACTCCTGGCCATGCTCAGGGGACCATGTGGGATGCTGGGGATCGAACCCAGGTCAGCCGTGTTCAAGGTGAACACCCTGCGTGCTATACTATCACTCCAGTCCAAACTCCAGAGCCTGGCAAGCTATCCATGTCATATTTGATATGCCAAAAACCAGTAGCAATATAGACCTCATTCCCATGATCTGAATAAATGGTTTGAGGGTCTTCGTGTTCCTGTAATGAGCAGATGCCCTTGGGTTACGCTAGCATGCCACAGAATGTATAGAGATGTTATTGGTGCCCGCTCGAGCAAATTGATGAACAACGGGAAGACAAATGATACAAGTGAATCTCTTGCTTTGAAATTAGTTGGCAGTTTTTTCACTTCTTGTACATGAACCTCGTGGACCTGCCAGTGGGTGGGGGACCTCTTCAGGCCAAGTAGGAATTCTCCCCTTTTCACTCTTAGCATATAAGATAAGTAACAAAGCATTTAATGTAGAATAGAGCTAATATGTGGAGGTGAGTGAAGCCATCAAATTTAGCTTCCAATTCCAGTTTCTCTAGTTCACCTTTCAGCTGAGAATCTAGCTTGCAGTTATTTCACTGTGGGGACACCTAGAGGTTGCTGGTCACATTTGCATCCAAACCTACACATCAAATAATGGATTTTTCTTGTTGCCAAAAGAGAAAGAGAGTATATTACTATTTACTCTAGTAAATGTAATTTACCAGAGTTGCCACATGTCACAAATAAAGCCCTGGCCTCTGAGTAATAGCATGGCTTTAACATACAGCTGTTCCGTATGTTAAAGATGTGCTCATATGTGCTCCTAGATGTGCTCCTATGGCTCCCAGGTAGTTGAAATCTCTCCATAGACATGAACTTCAGAGAGAAAATAAATGTGCAGAAAGACATTTTCATTAAGGCAACTATAGATTTACCCTGAATTGGAATCACTTTTAACAGAACTGCCAAAAAATAATTATGATGCAAAAAAGTTGTCTTTATAGAAAATTCATAATATCCTGTTTGAAGTGGCTGATGGTGAAGCTTTTCTTATGTAACCTTTCGAAAACTCTTCACTTTCTGGAAATGTGATTCACCTCTGTTCCTGCAGCATCTTCAAACTTCTTTTTCCATTTGAGGAACTCAAGCCACACAGTGATGCAACTCTCACACGTCAGAAGTGAGGAAATTCGGAGTGTCTTTCTGGTGGAGTCTGTTGCACTAGATTATTCATCCTTAATTGTTGAGGACAAAGACAAGTACATTGATTTCCAGTGATCATACCTGAAACCTGTATAATGCAATATAATGCTTTATATAATGCTATATGCATTGATGCGTCACTATAAAAAATAAAATGATGCTGAGGATAGTTTTTCCTCCTCATTAGAGGAAGTCTCATGTATTATCATGTCCATATACCTGATGCCATCTTTAGCTTCCTGTGAGGCAAATAACTCTACTTTGAAAGTGAGAGATTTTGTCATTAAAGTACCCTACAGTGTCACTGCTATTTCTCTCCAGTAGAATCCTCAAGTATCCCCATGATGGCCTTGCTTCTCATGCAGGACAGTTCTCAAAGAGTCTTTGCTCACTTGTGAGGGAGAGACAGTCAAAGTTGCATTTATGTTAGGTCAGTCTGAAATTGTGGACTCCATGGAGTTGTATGAGCATGAGGTTAAGGTTCTGGCACTGACCACACAGAGAACGTGATACATGAGAAATGAACCAGGCTTCCCTGCATACAACTTCCAACTCCTTAAACGAATAATAAGGAACTATGCATTCATGAAGCCCTCTGTCACCTTTGTGCCCAATACACATTCCAGAACCAATACCACCAGTGTAAGGATTTCTCTGCTCCTGTGGGAGAAATCCTACAGAGCTGGTATGTGGATCACTGTGGAAAGGATGTGTACTGTGAGCCAGGGGAAGAGCAATTCATATTTGGTAACAATTTGGGATTTGGCAATGGTCTTGAACAGTTCATTGGGTATCTCTATGGGGTAATTCTAGTCAAAAGAACAATCAGTATTTCTAGTTGGGTGAATGGGGTGAGGGTTTCCATGGATTACAAGCTCAGTTCCTGTACCTGTCCTCCAACTTTTGATTTTAAGTACATCTTGGGCTGGCTCTCACCTTCCAGCCAATCCAATTCTGATTTGAAATGAGAATGTGGCTTTTCCCTAAAAGGCAGCCAGCAAGGAAGAGGACATTGACTGTGGACAGTGAGTTGGGGGATGAGAGGAGGCTAAAAACCAGCTGCCTTTAGAAACTGCTACCTGAGTCCTCGACCCAACCCTTTCTCTGTGCTCCAAATTCCAACTTTTCTTCTTCTTTTTTTTAAAAAAACCTTTTCAACTTAAGACAACACTTGATCAATGTTTATCTTGCCCTGAGTTTTCTCCACGATACCTTTATTAACTCTGTTCCAGGGATTTGTAAAAAGTATGGTGAAAAATTCACACAGAAATAACAAGTTACATGACAACTCCTCTGAAGACTTGTCTGTTCACTTGGCTTTAGTGCCTGCATCATCCCAGCACCTGGTGAAATAAATGTCAATGGGTACATGCTTCAGGAAGGTGCATTTGGGTTCGGGAATGGAAGGAGTTGCCTCTCATGTTGACGTTACTTCTCACGGGGCAAGTCCTGGGTGAACTGGGCCTATGTCATAATTTTGCCCAGGGCAGCCTATGTCAGTATCCTGGGGCAGGAAGTGATCAAATCCCTATGGTGGTCCCAGGTGTCGGTGTTTAACAGATGCTGCCTTTTGACTGCCTGAGCCTCTCCACTTCCTGAAAGGGCAGTGCCTAGGGAGCCCTGGGAGCCTGGGAGGCCAGCCTGTCTGGACAAGGAGAAGTCGAGGTAGTTGTATGCTATTGACTTTTATCCAAGGTGATAGCCAGGAGGGAGCCTGCAGTGACTCAGCGTCTAAACATGTATTGTGCAAATACGCAGGGTGCCAGGTTCATTTGGCTGGGTTGGGAGGAGCAACCTGGCCTCTATTCTCCACACAAGCTCCCTCCAGGAGGCAGGGCAACCTGCAACCGATAGTCGGTCCAGCCTCTCTCAGGTCCCCAAAAGAAATGGCTCCAATTTCTATGCAGAAACTCAGTTCTTACTCTCCACAGAAGCTCAGTTCTTAACAAGTCGAGTCTAGTGGTGGGAAATGACATTTGTAACTATGCGATGAATAGGAAGAGCGCTGCTGCCTTCCCTTGAACTGCCCAAACTCCCCTCAGGCTAACCCCAACAAATTCTAGGTTGCCACATTCCCAGAAGGCACTCTCCAAATTTTTTCACACTTGAATAAAAAAGTCTGACTGCTTGCTGACCTGGAGCTGCCTGGAAAAGTCACCAAGTTTATTGGCAGAGCAGAAGGCAGACCAGCAGGAAGGAATAAGATGGTGATGGCCAACCTCTTCTGTTTCTTTAAAGGGGGCAAGAACATCTTCTAGATCCTTTGGTGGGCTACTCACTTAGAAGCTCCATCTTTACATTACAGAAGGCAGAAGGTCAGTGCTGGGGCCCCAGGATAGCTAAGTCGTAAAAGCATCTGCCTGTGGATCATGAGGCCTTGAGTTCAATTCCTGGTGCCACCCACCTATGTCTTAAGTTCCAGCAACCCTGCTACTTAGGACCTTCAGTGTCTCAACCGAGTCTGTGATACCCAGTGTGTAATCAACTATGTGTGAGCAAGGTTGTGTGAGCATCTGTCACAAACACCTTGACTGTGTGTGTGAATCCCCAAGAGTCAAGCGTGTAACTCTCATCTCAACAACAAAGGCAAAGGCAGCGATGGGAAAGTGGGTCAGCATCGCTGGGGGTCACCTCGAGTCACCTTCCCCAATGGGAACTGGCCACTGTGTGAAGCTCACAGGTGCCAGGAATGTGTGGCAAGGCCCCAAGCTTTGAGATTAGCCCCTGTCTACCAGCTGCCAGTTACTTTCAGGTGAGGAAAAGGACCTCACCCTGGGGTCAGTGCCCGTTGTCCAAAGCAACCACAGGGGTGCTTCGCACCCCTGGTGCCTGGCCACCTTCTGGGTGCAGGGTGGCTCCTTCTGTCCCCTTTTGATTCCTCAGACCTGGGTGCTGGCAGGGACAGAGCACAGATGGCAAGGTCAACTCTGCCCAGCAGGAATCAGTATTTGGTCCCTGTGTCAGACTGAACCTTGAGTGGCCCACACATTTCCTGCTTCACACGGGACACGCAAGAGAAGAAAACTCTTTGAGAGTTGAGCCTCGCTCAGCCTCCTATGCAATAAGGTCTATTGCATAGGAGGAACCGAGTGGCCAGGTCCCCTTCCAAAGCCTGACTCTGTCCAAATTGAGTCTCGAGCAAAATGACAACATCCATACTTTTCTCTTCTTGTGTGCAACCACCCTTCACTCTCCTCCGTGGAAGTTTGACTTCTCCTGATTATATAGGGAGCCTAGATCGGGGTGTGAGTCACTGATGTGTGCCTTCTGCTTCTCCCCGTCTCCCCAGGAGAAGAGATTCAGAACCAGCTTTTGCTAAGCATCTCAACATCTGGAGCAGTGTCAAGCACACCTGTGGCACTCAGTAAATAGTTAGGGTTGGCAGGCCTGCAGCAGGGAGCCCTGTCCACTTCCAAGGGGCGTCTGCTTCAAGAATCATGGCCTGGAAGGACTTCTGCTCCTCTGTAGGACCATCACCGAGATCTCTGCTCTCTTCAGCTCGCCTGTCACTTTGCACCTTCGGAGCACAGCATCTCCAGTTTCCTCCTGCCTGTGCTTTGTTTACAAGGCACCTCACCACTGATGCAGGTTTGGGAAACTCCTGCATGAGCCTCCTCCTGTACATCAAATCAGCCTGACCAAACGGGCCTTTCTGCTCCCTTCACAGAGCCACTGAGGTTCTTTGAACATGGCGGAGAGTGAGTGTAACAGGCTGAGCACGTGCTTTTTGAGGAGGCCTGGGTTCCTTTCTTGGTACCATATATGATCCCCTGAGCGTCACCTGAAGCAGCTCCCAAATGCAGGGCCACCAGGTGCACTGGCCTCCAATAAGAAAATGGAAGACAGTAAAGGTCAGGTTAGAGAAATAGCTCAAAGGGCCAAGGGCATGCTCTGTATGAGAGAAACCTGGTTCATTGTCTCCTCGACCACTCCTGAGCACAGAGCTGGGAGTAGACCCTGAGTGTTGTTCGGTATTGCTCAAAAACCAAAAAAAGGGGGCCGGAGAGACAGTACAGTGGGTGTTTGTCTTGTGCACAGCCAATACAGAATCAATCACTGGCATCCCATATGGTCCTCAAGCACTGCCCAGAGTAATTCCTGAGCCCAGAGCAAGGCATAATCCCTGAGGATCGCTGGGGATGACCCTTCCTGCCCCAACCCCAACCCCAACCAACAACACAACCAAAAAACCAACCAAAAATCCAAACCATAAAGGATTGGGCCAGAGCCATAGTATAGCGTGTTGGGCATCTGCCTTGCACAAAGGTCAACCTGGGTTCCATCCCTGAACCCCATATGGTTACCTGAGCTGACCAGGAGTGATATGTGAATGCAGGATCAGGAGTGAGCCCTAAGCACAGTTGGATGCTACCCCAAAACAAATTTAAAAAAAGAGAGAGTGAAAGAAAGAGAAAAAAATGAAAGATAAAGATGGAAAAAGAAAAGAAAAAAAACAAGAAAAGGAAAACAAGTTCTCCCCACCTCCTGCCCACCCTTTTTCCAGTCTACTGTTCTGGAATGCTCAAGGGACACACAGCCTCTCCAGAGTCCCTCCCTGTCTGGGAAATGACAGTTCAGCCTCTGGCATTTTCCCTGTGTCCCTCCCAAGTGTGTTGTCCCATCCTTGAGGCAGGAACCGTTTGTGGGTCCCTGTGGCAGCAGGTGACACAACGGGTCAGGCCTTCTATGACTAATTGTTGACTCTGGTGTCCAGGACGTGCCAGTTGGGACACGCCCCTCAGGCCACCTTTGGGCCTGGGCAAAGAAGACAGTCCATGCGTCATAGTACGAGGGAAGGCTGGTCACCTGGGCAGCTGGACAAAGAACAAAGACAGGAAAGGGGAAGGAGGAGCTTGGGGAGGCGCTCCCACTTCCCCCTCCCCCCAGGACCCCACTCTCCATCCTCATTGCAGTCTGTGCTGGGACACCGCTCCTGCCCTTCTTCTCTCCCTAACTCAGCTCCTTTCCCTCCCATGCAGGACTCCAGCCCCACGGGGTGCAGTGGGGAAGCTCTCTGGGTAACTCACTTTTCAGAACTCTGGTTTTCCACACATCTCTCTAGGACTCCAATGCTCTTTTGGTAAGCTCTGCACTGGTTTGATTGTACTGGTGCTTCCAAGTCCAATGTCTGCAGCTTCTCTTCTTTTGTAATTTTCCCCTCTGGTTCAGGAGCACTGTCATAAACTCCAGACAATTCTATCCTGCCATGAAAAAGAGGAGATTGTACCCTTTGAGACAATATGAATGAATTTGAAATGTCATAAGTGAAGGCAATCAGTAAAGGCTTTCATCCATAAGTGGAATAGAAATACCTAAAAGTAAAAGATAGGCAGAAGCCAACAAACTTAGATGAAAACTAAGCTAATTACTAGAGGTGAAGGGTGAGAAAATAGTGTTTGGGGGAAGTTAGAGGCATGGAAACTTAGGAGATAGAAATGGGGACAATGACACTCTAACCCCAGAATTCTTAGTCTTATGAGCCATTAATAAATCACTGAAAAAAGTAAATTGAAACTCATAAAATATTTTTTTTTGCTTTTTTGTTAGGGGGAGCCCAGACCCCTTGGTGTTCAGGGCTTACTCCTACTAGTGTGCTCAGGGGTCCCTCCAGGCTGTGTTGTGCTGTGGTGTGGTGTGGTGTGTATATGTGTGTTTGTGTGTGTGTGTGTGTGTGTGTGTGTGTGTAGAGGGAGGAAACATATTGCAATGCCTGGAATTGAACTGGGGTCTCCTGCATGAACCACAAGTGCCCTTCACCTTTGTATTATCTCTCCTGCAATGAGCTCACTCTCTTAAGTATTGGAAAGTCCAGGTGTCCAGTCTGACCCACTATGGAATGCCCATTCACATTCATGCCACATAGCACCTAATCTCTGCCAAGACAGTTGGGAAGAAGGAATGAAGGCTGCTGATGCCTCTGTTGGACACCCAAGGCCCATTTTGTTTCTATTTTTCAGCTAAACACAGATTTGATATGCGGGAACAAGATAAACATCTTACTAACCTGATGATCGTTTTATCCTAAGGGGATCTATTTTAGAGCAATCCTGAAAGGAAGAGCACCTAAAGACCAGGCATTTGCTTTGCAAACCACCTCAGCACAGTGTAATTCCGGTGCATTCTGAGCACCACTTAATGGTTCTCTGAGCACTTCCAGGGGTTACTGCTGAGCACAGAACCAGGAACAACCCCTGAGCACTATGGAGTAGGTGACTCCTTCCTCAAAAAAAAACAAAACATAAAGAACACCATCATGACTCCCAAAAAAAATCATCACTTGATAACTTCACAAGATCCTTCGTGGAGCTCTATTACAGATTCACCACCAGGATCTCACCATTCTACAAGGAAGTGATCATTGATGTCAAAAGAGGGGTTTGGCAGGCAGATACCATTTCTCCGAAACTCTTCAGCACCACCCTCGAGAATGGGAAGGAATGGGAGTGAAGATAGATGGCAACTACACCACCTCCACTTCGCTGATGACATCATTCTAATAACACCAAACATTAGCCAAGTGGCACAAATGCTGGCTGACCCACAACTAACAAGTCAGGTCTACAGCTGAATCTCAACAAAACAATGTTCATGAAAAATGAACTAGTTCCAGAGGCCCCATTCACTCTCAATGGAACAAACCATCTCTGAATGCAGCAGTTATGTGTACCTAGTTCGAGAAGTCAACATGATGAACGACCTAAAACCTGAGCTGTGCAAGAGAAAGAGAGCGGCATGGAATGCCTTCAAAAGCATCAAAGAAATAGCTAAAAAGGACAAAGAACCTCCAGCTCCGGGCACATCTCTTTGACTCCACCGTTCTCCCTGCATTAACATACGCCTCAGAGACCTGGGCCCTATGAAAGTAGGATGAGAATGCTATTCGGGTCTCCCAAAGAGGAATTAAAAGAACTATGCTTGGGATATCACTCCTCACTCAAGTGAGAGAAGGAATCCAGAGTTCCGACATCAATCGATGATCCAGAGTCAGGGATGCTGTCTCATTTGCCAAGGCATCGAAAAATCAGATGGGCTGGATATGTAATGTGATTTGGAGATAACCGCGGGACTAGAGCCATTACCGACTGGATCCCAAAGGGACGTCAAAAGATCATGTGACTGCCCACCTACAGGATGGTTAGACTTCTTCATCAATACCCTGAAGGGACAGGTTGAGGCTCTTCGTATTCTTGAAGCAAGCAGATGCCATTGGGCTACACTGGCACGTGATAGGGTCAAATGGAATGTTACTGGTGCCCACTCGAGCAAATCGATGAATAACGGGATGTCAAGTGATCA
The DNA here is from genome assembly GCA_021461705.1 of Cryptotis parvus. NCBI lineage: Eukaryota > Metazoa > Chordata > Mammalia > Eulipotyphla > Soricidae > Cryptotis > Cryptotis parvus. The sequence continues at coordinate 112,506 of JAJIBD010032142.1, forward strand.
AGTGAAGTGATATATTTTACCAAACACCTCAAACATCTAGTACACAAAGCCAAGGAAACATCTTTCATGGATAAAATCATCCATACTTTTGAAGCTATAGTATTCGCTGACTCTCCTCTCTGGGTCATCAGATTGTTCCCTGCACGCAGTCCTGGAGTCACTGAGAGCTATGATAGCACGAATATCTATAGTCCAGCCCTGAACCTTTTGTTCTTTTGAACTGCATTGCAGGATCTGTATTTGTGGACTTGCACCCAGGATCGTGTGCAACACAGCGCACAGAGACCACCATCACTTAGGGAAGGGCCCTCTTGGTTTTCTCAAAATAACAATCAGGGGTCTATGCTTGAGTGTTTTGCATTTATCTCTTGGAAACTGGGGGTTGTTTTCCTGAGTCTCCCCAGGTGAAAGTATAGGGTTGTGTGAATGGCTGGTGCTCAATTCTTGCTCAGAAGAAAGCAGGCAGAAGGACACCCTTCTGTCCTGGTGTCAGCAAGCCCACAGGATGCCAATGAGACTGTGTCACCAAGCCTGTGGGATAAAGAAGCACAGAGGTGCATGCATTCCTCAGGCATCACCCACACTCACACTCAGAAAAGGAAACTACCAGGAGTATGTTGGCGTCTCATCCTGAGGCCTACACCACACACACACACACACACACACACACACACACACACACACAGGCTGCCAACTGTCTCCGTGTTAGTTTGCTTAAAGACATTAAGTTGAAGCTAAGCTCTCTGGCAGAGGTGAGGAGGCCTTGGTATTCTCTCCCCAATGTTAGGTAGCTTTAGAAAGCCCTAATTAGGAAGTCGCACTTCAGAGGTGGGGTCCTTAGCACTTCAAATATATTACTGAAGTCTCCTGCTGCCCCAGGGAGTACTCATGAGCATTGGAGGTGTCCAGAATCAGGGAGAGAGAGCTGTCAGCGAATCTCTGTTCCTAGACCAGTTCTCAGGTCATGCCTTCTTACATGGGAGAGGTCACTCTGGGTGGGTCCCTCTCCTTCTGACTGACTTCATTAAGCCTAATACTCTCCAAATTGTTAGGCTTAACTCAATGTACTGAAAACCTAAACAAGGTAAGGAGAACATTAAATTATTTTTATTATACCCCCATGAGATATACAGTTACAAAAGTGTTCATATTTGAGTTTCAGTCTTACAGTATTTTGACACCCATCCCTCCACCAGTGCCCATTTTCCTTCACCAATGTCCCGTGATCCCCCTCCCCCAGCCTGCATGTATGGCAGGCAATTTTCACTTCTCTCTCTCTCTCTCTCCCCCTCTCTCTCCCTTCTTTCACACTGTGGCTTGCAATACAAACAGTTAGAGGTTATCATGTATATGCTTTTGCCTAATTTCAATGCTCAGTTCTACGCTGGTATTATAATTTACAATAACTATTACTACACTGTTCCTTCCTCTATATTGCCTAATATCTGACTTCCACACAATTGCAGTAGGTTCTACCCATTGACAAGACCTCCTGATCCATGTTTTGTCTGGCCTTGGATATTGGTATCATGCTATTTTTTTATATCCCACAAGTAAATGTAGTCCTTTGCCCTCTGTCCTTTGCCCTCTGGCTAATTTCACTCAGCATGATCCTCTCCATGTCCATCCATTTATAGACAACTTTCATAACTTCATTTTTCCTAATAGCTGCATAGTATTCCATTGTGTAGATGTACCAAAGCTTCTTTATCCAGTCATCGATTCTAGGGCACTCTGGTTGTTTCCAGATTCTGGCTATTGTGAATAATGCTGCTATGAACATAAAAGTAGGGATGGTGTTTCTGCTGCGTATTTTTGGCTTCCCAGAGTAGATTCCCAGGAGTGGTATGGCTGGGTCAAATGGGAGTTCAATTTCTAGTCTTTGGAGGAATGTCCATATTGTTTTCCAGAAAGGCTGTACCAGCCGGCATTCCCACCAACAATGGATGAGTGTCCCCTCTTCCCCACATCCACGCCAGCACTTGTTCTTGCTCTTTGGAATATGTGCCAGTCTCTGTGGTGTAAAATGATATCTCATTGTTTTGAGTTGCATCTCTCTGATGATTAGTGATGATGAGCATTTTTTCATATGTTTTTTGCCATTCGAATTTCTTCCTTGCTGAAGTTTCTGTTCATTTCTTCTCCCCATTTTTTGATGGGGTTGTTTGTTTTCTTCTTGTAAAGTTTTATCCAGTGTCTGATATATCCTGGATATTAACCCCTTATCAGATGGGTATTGGGTGAATATCCTTTCCCATTCTGTGGACTGTCTTTAGTCACTGTTTCTTTTGAGGTGCAGAAGCTTTTTTAGTTTCATGTAGTCCCATATGTTTATCTTTTATTCTAGTTGCTTTGTTAGTGATATTTCACCTTTGAAGATGCCTTTAGCTTCAATGTCGTGGAGGGTTTTTCCTATATTTTCTTCAATGTACTTTATGGATTCAAGTCTGATATTGGGGCTGTTTTCTTCTTATAAAGTTCTACCAGTGCCCGATATATCCTGAATATTAACACCTTACCAGATGGGTATTGGGTGAATATTCTTTCCCATTCTGTGGACTGTCTTTGTATCTTGGTCACTGTTTCTTTTGAGATGAAGAAGCATTTTAGTTTCATGTAGTATCACTTTTCTTCTCGTTGATCGATTTACTGGGGTGGGCACCAATAACATCTCCATATGTCCTGTCACATGCTAGTGTAGCCCAAGGGCATCAGCTAGCTCCAGGAACAAAAAGAGCCATAAACCATTCCATCAGGTCATTGGAATGAGGTCTATAATTGTTACTGATATTTGCCATATCAAATACAACACGGGTAGATTGCCAGGCTCTGCCGTCAGGGTGGAATACTCTTGTAGTCACCTCTAATCTTGAGCATTTATTGATGAACCGGGCTTGTGATCAGCTTTTCTGCTGGGTGGAGCTCTGACGCAGTGGGGAGTCCGGATGTGGAAAATGATGGCCCTCATGGTGTGGGGTTTCCTCTTGCAAGGATCTGCTGGGCTGGTGGGCCAGGGCTAGAACCCACCTTCCGTACTGGGTGCCTCATGATCAGCTGGGCACAGGGAGAGCCAGTAGTAGCTCTGCCTGTAGTCCCATATGTTTATCTTGTAGTCCCATATGTTTATCTTTGCTTCTAGTTTATTTGTTAGTGGTGTTTCATCTTTGAAGATGCCTTTAACTTCAATGTTGTGGAACATTTTAAGGGAGGACATTTTGACCTGAAAACCAACACTGACTGAGAACCCCATGCTCCAGAGAGATAGCACAAGGTTAGAGAGGTAACACAGATATATCTATATATCTATATCTATATCTATATCTATATGTATAGATATAGATATAGATATATAGATATATCTGTGTTCACCTTATCAATAAATAGCATAGGAAAAAATACTTTTAACCCCAGGAAAAAGTCAAAGTTCAAATAAATGTAAAGTTCTTGTTACCTTTGCTAGTGCTAGCCAGCTGATCAGCATCACCAACTTTCTCAAACTCCAATGTGGGAGAATACTTGAAGTAACCAAGACATTTCCATACTGCTTTAGGGGGCAGGTATTCAAACTCCCCAAGGAAGGCAGGAGGGTTTCTGCTATCAAGACATTATCTGACTAGCTTTTAAAAAAATACATCCTGCTCCAGAGAGATAGCACAGGGGGTAGAAAATTTGTCTTGCATGCAGCCAATCGGGATTTGATCCCTGATGCCTCATATGACTCCCGAATACGCTAAGAATAATTTCTGAGTGCAGAGTCAAGAGTGTTCCCTGCGAACTGCGGGTGTGGCCCCAAAACAACATCGATAACAACAAAAACTGAAATAAACAAAGAGATAAAAAATTGCATCAAATCCACCTAGCAAGAAAGCTCTTGTCATTTTAAGTAGTGCACGGTGTGGGATTAAACAATCAGCAATTTTTGGTTTGGGAGTTTTTCTTGGATAGGCAGAAAGACGTATATAACCTTTGGGAAGAACCAGATCACACCAAGTATTTATACCCTATGAACAAGCACCTTTTCTTTATTACTTTATGGATTTTCTCTGCCTGCATTCAGCATGTATCCAGAATGGAATGAAAAGTCATTCCTTGAGTCTAAGGTGTCTCTTGGCAGCACCCAATAGAAGAAAGACCTAAATAAACAAGGGAATAAATAAAGTGAAGCCTAGAGGCATCACCCTGCCGTCCTCTGGCTCCTTTCTCTATACCCTCCAAGGGTAGGTGAGTGTCCCTGAGGTTGGAATGAGGAGCTTCCAACTGTCCTCTCCCTCTTCCTCTGAGCAACTTGAAAGAAAGATTGCTTTTCCTGGTCTGAATAAGACAGAGGATTCTAGAGGTCTCTTGGGTGGGCAGAAAAGCACCAAATTGCTTGAAATGCAGAAGAGGTTGAAATTCAGAAGCCCATTTTTCAAGAACAACAGAAATAGGGTACATTCAACAAAGCAGGACACCACGTGGACCCCAGAAATTTTGCCTGCATGGCCGGGTGGCCCTAGCACTGCCAGGCCTGAACCTCACTAGCCCTGGAGCGTTCATTTCCTCATTTGCAGGAATTGCCTCCAGGCTTTCTGAGCACAGCTTTGGGGGCTCCTCTCGGCTGGTCACTCATTTCCCCAAAGATTTTCTCTTTGCCTTTAACAAAACATAAATATGATATTATCTTCATGCTGCATGTAACAGCTGTTTTACCTTGGGGTCACATTAGCAAGACTAAAAATTCATAGCAAAAGTCTATGAATAACTAAAAGGCTTAGTAGCCAATGACAAAATGTCATTTTAGAATTTCTGTGGTGTTTAATCATTTGAATATAGGCACTGTATATTGTTTTGGATAGACTTATGATAAGCTGAGTTTTCTAAAAGATTTTGTTTTCTAACATTAATAAAAGATAATAGCATGCTCAACCTCAAGGTGCTGAGGTTCCGCTTTCTGTTTCCCTTTCCAATATGCTGTGTCACGCACAGAGTGAGTGAAATGACAGCAAGCAGCTGACAGATAGTGAAACTAATCCTATGCGGGCTTCTCACTCACAATTATGTGTCATTATGATTTTTAATGGAATACTTAAAAAACACTAAGATAAATTCAAACATACATTATTTTTCACTGGAAAATAGCATGGATTTAAAAACAAAGCAAAACTTGCAATATCATTTATTGCCTTTTGGGCATTGAGTAGACAGGATTTTACTTCTTAAGCAGACACCTAATTTATAAAGGAGAAGGATTCCAATAGTTAGTTTGGCGAAATTTACCTTAAATTCCTTAAAATCTGTAAAATTAACTTAAAAGCCTATCATTCCCTAAGATTTTGAATTTATAAAAATTTCCTTCATATCGTGCTCAGGAGATTAGAATTTTCTTAGGCTAAGCAACACTGTGAGAATTCTAAAACATTGGAAGCTATGAAAAAGTCAGATATCTGATTAGTTGCTTTTAAATACCAAAATAAAAATAGCTTTAATCTTTAAGAAACTATTCTACATAGTGTAATAGTTTGTGGAAAAATAGATCAGACTACACAATATTCAGGATGAAGTGCTTATGCTGCCCATTTAGAATACTACAATAGTACAAAGTTCTGCTTAGGTCTTCCCAGTTTATTTACTGATTCTCAAAAATATCTGTTATTGAATACTAAGGATTATCCCATACTTCTGAGAAACACTTTATAATGGCTTAGGAGTCCTGTTCCCAATATCTACAATGGCTATTGTATTATATTAACTTTTTAATTGTCCCTTAAATCTATTTATTGATATTATTTCATAACATTGAAATAGAAACTTTGAATTTCTTTTCATTGAGTAGTATTTCTTCTAAAAACCAGAGGGAGATTATACAACATCAAGCAAAGGGAATGCACAACTAAAACTTCACTCTAATTGTATAGAACCATCATGGTCTCCTAAGGTAACTATTTGTTATAGATTTAATGTGTATTTTTTATGTCTGGATATTTTGATCACACCCAGAGTGCTCAGAACTTACTCCTGGCTCTGATCACTCCTGACCTGTAAGATATATCACCTCCACTGATCTCTGGGCATAGCCAAACAAGCTTTGGTTCCCGTGAAATATCCAGCATATAAAGTGACCTATAAAGGCAACATTTACTGAGTTTTATCATGCATTTTTAGCTGCAAAAGTCTGAGTTCTCTTTCACATCCTACTGGTTAGAAAAGCAAAAAAAAAAAAAAATACAAGGAAAATCGTTATAGGCTCTTGCCTGTGCAAGAGTGGTTAGGTACAGAGAAGAATAGGGATTGGATATTTAGTGGTGATCTTAATGTAACACACCCAAGTTGCTTTTCAGTGCAACACACCTGAGACTAATATAATGTTATAGTCAAGATGATCTCAATTAAAAAGTACTTTTAAAAGAAGTGTGTATATGTGTGTATGTGGGGTGTTTAATTGGTCTTTTAGTAATCCTTTACTTACAATGGGTGTCTTCAGTGATTAAGTACAATATAAATTTTTCATTTTAAGAACAGAATTGGGCATATTTATTTTGAAAGAAGAAAGATCTGAACTTTTATGTACAAGATATAGGAGGAACCAGATAAGTGTATTGAATATTGAAGATCTATCCAGAGATAGACGGATCTAACTCACCTTCAGGGATATAGAGATGCCAAGAACAGCGTGAACTAAAAAAGTAGAATTCCTATTAGAGAATAGTTTAGCTTGAAATATGCAGGAATATTAGATCAGCTGTCCCAAGTCCATTGAACAGAATGAGGACTTTTCAAGGACACTGGAAAATAAAATATATTTATCATCAGGAAGTAGCTTCAAGCAGCACTGGGTGTGGGCCAAGACTCCCTATCCCAAATTCTCACCCCCTGTAGGTTAATTTGTTCTTTGATTATAATCAGAATGACTATATGACCCTTAAAATATTTAGCAAGGAAGAAATGGCAGCTGTTGTGGTTTACTATTGTGTAATCATTTCAGGAAAAGACCTAAAATGAAGTTTATAGCTTTTTGATCTAGTTTGCCTGAAAGAAAAGCAGGGACCTGTTTCACCTTTCCAGATGACTGAGTGGTGACATCTGTGGCAGGACACCTAAAAGCCTCTGCCACTGGCCTCTGCAGTTCACACAATTTCACCCCCCCTGTTAGCCAATACCTGATTTGGAAAGTCAAGGCACAGTTATCTGGGTCAACCTCCTGCTGCCTCTTGCTGCTTTTGGATGATGGATTCTGGCTGTCAGACTCAAGGTCCAATTTACCCCAGTCCATCTGCTAGGTTGATGTGATAATGAACCTTGCTCTGCCAGTCATACAGATCAGCATTTCAACCTTTGGGATGTCTTTTGCACATATGATGTTTCCTTGTTGATTTAGTGATAGTTTTCATTCCAAGATGGATAAAGAACTAAGGAGCATTTCCAACACGGAAAGTTGGATACCTCCCAACCTTTTTGGGAAAGCTGACAAATCAGCCACTCAGGAGTTGATGAAACTTCGTGAGTACAAAAGAAAGAGATAGAAATGCCCCCTCCAACTGGTGGGAAATGGATACAGAGGCTTTCCCTAATGTTCTTTCTGAGTTGGGACTTGTTTCTTCAGCAATGTTATCAGGTTTGGAAGGCTTCTAATTATGCCAATCTCTCACATGTCGTATGCCTATGGTATCTTTGGGAGTTACCAAGTGCTTTCATGAAACTGAAATCAATTGGTGTAATTATAGGATTTTTCCATTGTGGTGTCATGAGTTTAAATTTAAATAGAATGCCTTTTATTGGAAAATTAACTTCCGACTTCATAATAATTGACTCCCATTTACAAAGCCTTTACTATGCACCAGACATTAGATGAGACTTGTTAAAAACACAAGATCTGATTCAATACCCTGTGACTAAGGTACTATTGAGACCTTTGAGGA
>JAJIBD010032144.1:0-26353 GCA_021461705.1 Cryptotis parvus
TATTTCTGATCTCATTTCTTTTGCTTTCTGTTTTCTCTCTCCTCTCTCTATTTCTATTTGCCTCTGTCTCTAATACATACACATATCTCCTTCCTCTTCTCTCTTCCATACAAGACAGACAATATTTGAAACTTCATTTAAGACGAAAGTTTGTATACTGATGGCCATGCTTTTAAACATAACAACAAACATTCAAGGGAGTAGATAAGGCCACAGGAAATAAAGAAGATGAAACTATTTCTATTACAAAGATACCCTAATATGCCTCTTACTTTAAGAAATAACATGCAATATAAGCAAAAGTTGCTTTGGCTTTTATTGACTTAGATTTTGTAACCAAAAAAAAAATGACTGTATGGTTCTGGTTTATTTAATTTTGATCATTTAAACATTTACAAACATCTGACATTTATGTCTTTGTACAGATTTAAATTTGTAGCATAATGTATAGTGTATTACCTAGGTATATATGTATTTTACAGTATAATGTATAATGTTTTACTTGGTTATATGCCTATATTACCTAGGTATAATGTATATATAATTTTAAACAAAAGCAAAGAATTAGGAATCTAGACATTATTTCTTCAGTGATTTGACTAAATTGAGAAATTGCATTTATGAAATTCTCTTTGGCCAGGAACAATATCATATTCTGGATACAAAACTTCCTTCATCTTTGAAGAAGACTTTTTTTTTTTAATTGGCAAGTAAACTACTCTCCAATTCCCCTGGTAGGACACAAATTAGCATAGTAGAATCGAGTTACTCAACAGCTGCAACTTGCACCTGTGTAGTATTTTTAAAATCCTTTTTCACTGCAGTATGATAGAGGGAAAAGCAGGAGAAGTGCTATATGGAGACTCCCAAGTGGGATGCTTAACGCATTATTGGGAACAAATGTGCTCAGTGAGACTTAACCAGGTCTATTAGGAATTAGACATAGGGAACCAAATAGGAGTAATAAGTAACATTTCCCCAAACTACACCAAGACTGGCAGAGGAACCCGCCTGGGCCATTTCCTGGCTCCTTGCTAATCTGACTTAAGGTTCCCCTGAGCATTTATTTCATCCCCTTGCCTTTTCGATCCTTGGTCTGTAGAGAAGGACATTTGCAATGCCACACTGGCACTGCGTGAACAGCACTGGCCACCGCAGAGCACACAAACAGCTTGCTGTAAACCGGCTCTGCATCATTAAGCATTAATGAAGTGATCTCTAATTGTTTCTCATTCCAGCTTCCCAGACTGTTTATTGCTTGGTACTCCTGTGTAGCTTCCCCTGGAACTCAAGTAACTCATCCTACAGTGGAGATGGCAGGCTCCTGCTTCCCTGTGGAGATGATGCCATTAACCTGCTATGGATTGGAAGACAAAAGGAGGGGGAAGAAAGTACCCAATCATGAGCCTCTAAATAACATCCAGCCCACTGCTGCCAGTTTCCACCTCTGAATCTCCAGTCTTCCCATCCACCCTCAACCTTGCTTGATGATCTAAGCCCGCTACAGCAAACACCATTATTTTCTATTTGGATAGTGTTTCCAACCTATGCATGAGCATACATGAGTATGAGATTTGCATAAATGCCACTAGTAAAAATCATTGACATTAGTGCATTCCAATAGAAAAGTAGTTGGAAAATACAGAAGCATACGTATAAGGAAAGTAGTCAGGCAATGCATGTTTTCTCAGCAATTAGGGCTATTCTTTTATCTTGTATGTACTGTTTTGAAAACATGTCCCCAGTGGATCTCAGCAAAGCAAAGGCCTCCCATTAAATGTAGAAATAGTGATCAACTAATAGAGATGGGCGTAGAAAGATAGTTTTATAGACGACTGTTGAGAAAAAGTAAAAGGAGTAAATGCTAAAAAAAGACGAGGATTGCACTTGACAATTTAATAGGTGGATATTGTGAAAGTATTATTATCTAACAGAGTATTCCATTTCACCTCAATCCCCCTTCATAAAATTCAGATGGCAAGTTATCTTAGCATTCAGTGCCAACTGTTATGCTGGACAAAAAGAGACCTGAAATCTCCAAACACAGCAAACAGTTCCTGTTGACCAAATAGTAAAATAAAAATTCAGGGAAGGGTAATGGTGAGTTTGCAAAATTCAACAACCTCAGGAGTTATTAGACAGAAGACTTTTCATTTTTAATGAGGGCTGTAGGGGATTTAGGGTACACAAATGAATGTGGTTCTGATTAAAAATAGCCGTCACATATTGCATACAAACATTTAAATGAAGCTGAGTTGTAATAAAGTTTCTATGGGGTCAGGTTACACCAAAATGTATTCTAAAGTATTTGATTATGATAAATCTGTTGAAGAACAATGTAAGTACAATGATTTTCTATCTCTTCTGAGAGATTGGTGCTCTATATTGAAAAACAATCCAACAAATATTTGTTCCTTTATGGTGTTCAATTGGTCATGGCTTTATATCAATGAGTCTCTCTCCTCCCCTCTGAACCCCCTTTGAAAGCATCAGTCAGCCATCTTTTTGTTTAAGTAGTGACTGCTATGGCCTCTTTAGACTTGATTTGTTGCTCTTATGACTCCAAGGCTTGACTGCTTATGACACTGCCCTCAAAGAGCACGTGTTAGTGGCTGAGACTTCTACATGCCTGTCACTTCTCTTTGGTTTGTGTTGCACAGTTGAATGAGTCTGTCCTTTGAATGACTGCGGGATAAGTCCTGAGAGACAGTCAGAAATCAGAGTGACAACTTAGCTCACAGTGGACCCCATCACAGACTGATGCGCTTCTGAGACCAAGTACCTGCAGCCAGCACTTCCTCTGCATCTGTTCTCTTAAAAGTATATATTTACTTAAAGCCTTAAGATTTTCAGGTCTGTGTTAAATCTTAAAGATCGACCGACAGTTCACAGTTGAGGAAAACTGAAACTCCAGAAGTGAAGAGGCACTTTTGCCTGTGTTATGTCAGGAACTGAACTTGAACTTATATCTGCTAAAGTTTGATACCCCCTAGAAACCAGGTGCTTTGCTAAGTCTCTTAATGTCATTCCTTTTTTTTTTTACTTTATAATTGTGGATGAGGTCAAATGGGGTCTTGAGAATATCCCATGGCAGGAACCAAATTTTAGTTCTCTATTTTAAGACTAGTTTTTCTCTTAAACCACTGAAGTTCTTTATAAGTCTCTTAATGTCCCCTTTTTTATAGCTGTGGATAAAGGCAAATGGGGTCTTGAGAATATCCATGGCAGGAGCCAGTTTTTATTTCCCTATTTTAAGATTAGTCTCCCTCTTATACTACTGAAGTAGCCTTGCAAATATAAACAGTTGATTTACAAGGAGAAATTTAAATAAAAATAGAATTTACTCAGTGAAATTTCATCATCCTCGCTGGGAGAGACACTCAAAGTCAAGGTTCCCTTTCTGATTGATTTTCAGTATATATCGCTAATATAGGATCCCTCAATCTAGTTCTGTAATAGCTTTTCCATCAATGTATCTTATTTGTGTCCATTGTTGCAATGGATTATTTGAAGGCATGTGTGCAAAAGGAGTGGACTGTCAATTAAGCCGATGAAACTGTCCACACTGACAAAATTAAAGTCTATTCATAACTCAGAATAATTCTTCCTGTGAAAGAATCATGTAAACATTAGAGAAGTACTTCCAGCTGTACCTGTCTACCAATTTGCCCCGTCCTGGCCTCAACAGTATAAAAAGAAAGGTGTTAAGAGGGTGTTAACAATAGGGCTGCAAGGGGGTTCAATCCATTCCAGATGTGGTAGTTGACACCTTGTCTTAACTTTGTTTTCAGTCTAACACCTCATACATCATTGACAATGGAACAATCAGGGAAAACACCCAAAGACTGAGGCATAATGATTAGGTGCTAATAATTAGAGCTGGAATTCCTTTGATTGAAATAAACTTTTGGGGAGTTTGATTCTCATATTTTTGCCAGAGATATTTTTATTTGACCTTGCAATTACAGTAACCCAATTTTATTCTTTTTCTCCAAAATATTGCTCACTCTATTTTAAAAACATGTGTGTGTTTTGTCTTCTTTTCCCTACCCTCTTTTGAAATTATAGACTGTGATATTCTTCATTACAGTGCATAATCTAACTCATCAAGAGATAATGGGTTTTATGTTACCTATTTTTAACAGAGAAATAATGAAAATGGCAATTGTGTATTTAGTATTATTTTGAAGTCATATTTATAAAAAAAGAAAATGCTTGAGTAGACTTTTAGAAAATACTAGTAACTACATTTGGACAACCATTGAATAAAAATAGTCTTAAGATACAGACTATATTTACAATATGAGTTCAAAGAATGGATTTAATAGGAAGAGGTAGAACATGAATAGCTATTGAGATTTTAAAATGAATAAATTCCTAAAATATAGAATACATTTCTTATAATAGGTAGAGAAAGAGCAAACCAATGGAAGAAAGAAAGCTCTTGACTAATGTTCAAATAATTTGCTATGAAAGAGCCATGTTTACTCAGATGTGAAAATATGACAGAGCATGTAGCAAGGAAATAGCTTAAGATGATTCCCCAGCAATATCATTCCTGATAAGGAAAATTCAAATTCCATGCAAAATACCTCAGATGAGAATGACCTCTTTTAGTTCACTCAGACCAGAAAACAATGGAGAAATAAAACTTGTCTTCAATGGCAAAGTCTCAGAGCAATTTTAATGACTCTATAGATAAATGAAGCATAGGCCATTGCTTTGCTCATATGGGAGTGGGTGCAGAGAAGAAAATTTTCAAGTTTCAATACATGGACATAGTATAAAATAGATTTTCCAAGACCGACTGATGTGGATGTGAAAAAGAAGCAAATAATAAGGCAGGGTTACTGTTCAAAATTCTTGGAAGTATGAGACCAGGAAGTGAACCTGGCAGCTCAGCTCTCTGGGACACCAGGTGATGCAAGCAAGTAAGTGAGCACTGCACTAAGGTATATGATACTCAGTGAGCACCACAACTAATAGATGATCAGGCAGATGATGCTGTGATGTCAGCATCACAGAGAACTCTGGTGAGCACTAGTAAACGAGTATGTTCCTCTTGATTGCATTTGCCAAAAAAGCACAACTAGCATGTAATGTGTGACCCAACCCTTGCAAGACCACACTGAGAGTGTGAGCAAAACCACCCATGGCTCTATGTGAGCACAGAACCAAGTGTGTGTGTGACACCACCAACCCTCCATCAAAGGGAAGGAAAGGGAGGAAGAACAGAGGATGACACCATGGTGCTTTGCTGAAAAAATAGAAAGGTAGGTTCAAGTTGGATGATTATTAATGGAGGAAGCAGGGGGAAGGGTTTTGGAGAGAATTAAAAAAGAAGAGTCTTAGATGTATTCGTATAGAAAGCAGGATAGGTAAATAGGAAACATTAAAAGAAGAGAAAAGATTGTTGCAAGTATTTACTTAGAATCCATCGCCATGGTAAATCTGGCATTCTTATAAGTAGTTTCATAATGGATGCAGAAAGAGACAAAGAAAATTTTAAAAAGCTAAGGGAAAGTGTAAAAGATAAAACAACAGTCAACTGGCTAAGAAAGATTCATATTATTTAGAAAAAATAGTGTAAGAGATTATGAAGTTAGGCTAGGCAGCAAGGAAAGTCTGAGAATTCTGTAGCCCAGTATAAATTAAAGCAAGTTTTAATGAGAAATCTGTTAAAATATGTGGAAAGTCTTAAATAAATGTTTCCAGTTACAAATAAATAAGGGAGAAAAGAACATCACAATTTCCTTTATGGAACAGAGTAGTCATGGGTTATGACCTTTGTGTTGTAAGTATGACAGCACAATTGTTTTTTTGGTCTTTTTTCTTTCTTTCTTTATGACTGAAGATGGTTTGGATTTTTGTTTGTTTTCAAGTATATGCAACATTTTTGGTCTTTTCCAAGAATGTCCAGGTTAAATTTGTGGCCTTGTTTGTAACCCAGAGGTGTTGGATGACAGATTTAGCTAATCTGGGAGCTTTGGTGTTTTTGCCCACTCACAGCTTAATCTATTTTTTTTTTTTCATATATATCCTATTTTATTTTTTTTTATTTTTTATTTTTTAATTTTTACAATTACAAAGATATATAATTAAAAAGTTCATATTTGGGTTATGGTCATACAGTGTTCCAGCACCTATCCCGCCATCAGTGCCCATCTCCCACCACCAACGTCCCTGGTTCCCTCCCCTCCCCCAGCGCCCTCCTCCATGGCAGGTTCTTTATTTCTTTCCATTTCTCTCTCTTTCTCTTTTCCTTCCCTCCAGACTATGGATTATAGAACATACTGTCGGGGAACGCCAGCCGGGTCCCCGACAGTGTCAGGACAGAGGTTGTCTTCTACCTCTGAGGACGCCGGGAAAACAGATGAAAACTCACGAATCCGGTGCAGTTCCAAAAAATGGCTTTCAATAGTACAAAAAGCTCTTCCACAGCAATCCAATATAATGAACAAACCCCTAGCTCTGGTCTGAACTTAGACCATACAAAAGAGCCTAAGTCTCCCACCAAAGAGAAGAGAGGATCTCACCCGAGCTGAGTCCTACCCAGAAGAAGGAGCAAAAAGGCCAAAGAGCAAAAGGCCAAAAGCCAAAAGCCGCAGGAGCCAAAAAGCTGAAGGCTGAGAAACCAAAAGGCAAAAGGTGAAGGGGCCTCAAGTCAGCCCCTTATATACACCAAAGTAATCCAATCGGGAGGTTGTCATGCCAACAAAGAACCCTAAACAGAGTGTAGTGCCACACCTTATTGCAGGTATAAAAAAAGGTTATGCCAAGGACTAAGGAGATTATCTCTTATGTAAAACACTGGAAGAGAGAGACGGCTGATATAAAAGCAATACATCTTAACGTCATGAGCTTCATGTAATCTAGATGGTACCCACAAGGTCCTTCTTATTATTATCTGCACCAGGGTAATTCTGAGTATCTTGTTCTCGTGTACTGAAAGGGTCACTCTCGCCTGCTTAGAGCAAACTAGTATGATCCTTCCCTATAGTCTTCCTATAGTCTCAACGTAGCCAGGGTGGTAGTCTCCTGGTAAATTCTAACTGTCCCACGTTGGGTGCAGTGGGTATAAAAGAGGAGCTGTGCCCAATCCTGGAAAAACATAGAAGTCTTAGTAGATGTATAAGTCAGAAGTTATTCAATCAAGGTGACTTCTGTAACTGCCACACCCTCAAGCAGTGTTTACATAGAAGAGAAATCTCATTAGAACGAACCTTGACTTAAATAAGATTAAGCTGGGTGTGGGCAAAACAACAAAGCTCCCAGATTAGCCAAATCTGCCCCCCAACAACATACATTAAAGGGTTGTCATGTGTATCTTTTTGCCTCTATTTAATGCTCAGTCCTAGGTTGGCATTAGTACCTTAGACAATTGTTAGCACACTGTTCCATTTTCTGTCTTACCTAGCCTCTGACTCCCACACGTTTGTGATAATTTCCACCTTTGACAAGACCTCCTAATATATGTTTCACTTGACCTTGGATATTGGTATCATAATATGTACATATATATTTATGTTATGCAGATAAATGCAGTCATTCTGTATCTGTCTCTCTCCTTCTTGCTAATTTCGCCCAACATAATCTTCTCCATGTCCATCCATTTATAGGCAAATTTTATAACTTCATTTTTCCTAAAGCTGCATAATATTCCATTGTGTAGATGTACCAAAGCTTTTTATCCAGTCATCGATTTTCGGGCACTCTGGTTGCTTCCAGATTCTGGCTATTGTGAATAATGCTGCTATGAACATAAAAGTAGGGATGGTGTTTCCGCTCGTGTATTTTGGTTTCCCAGAGTAGATTCCCAGGAGTGGTATGGCTGGGTCAAATGGGAGTTCAATTTCTAGTCTTTGGAGGAATGTCCATATTGTTTTCCAGAAAGGCTGTACCAGCCGGCATTCCCACCAATAATGGATGAGTGTCCCCTTTTCCCCACATCCACGCCAGCACTTGTTGTTCTGCTCCAAGAGATAAAAGAGGACACAAGGAAATGGAAACATATTCCCTGCTCATGGATGGGGAGAATCAACATTCTCAAAATGGTAATACTCCCTAGAGCTCTGTACAGATTCAATGTAGTCTCTATAAGGATACCCATGACATTCTTCAAAGAAATTGACCAAACGCCTCCTGAAATTTGTATGGAACAATAAACCCCCCAAGGATAGCTAAAGCAATCCTCGGGAAAAAGAAGATGAGAGGCATCACCTTTCCCAACTTCAAACTGTACTACAAGGCAGTAGTAATTAAAACAGCATGGTATTGGAATAAAAAACAGACCTGTGGACCTATGGAATAGAATTGAGTATCCTGACACCCAACCTCAAACACATGATCATTTAATCTTTGATAAAGGTGCAAAGAGTCTAAAATGGAGCAAGGGAAAGCCTCTTCAACAAGTGGTGTTGGGAAAACTGGGCAGCGACATGTAAAAATGAATTTGGACCTGTGTCTAACACCATGCACAAAAATCAGATCAAAATGGATTGAAGATCTCAATATCAGACTTGAATCCATAAAGTACATTGAAGAAAATATAGGAAAAACCCTCCACGACATTGAAGCTAAAGGCATCTTCAAAGGTGAAACATCACTAACAAAGCAATTAGAAGAAAAGATAAACATATGGGACTACATGAAACTAAAAAGCTTCTGCACCTCAAAAGAAACAGTGACTAAGATACAAAAGCAGTCCACAGAATGGGAAAGAATATTCACCCATACCCTGGGGCCGGTGATGGTGGGTTCTACCCTGGCCCCACCATCGAGCAGAGCCTCGCAACAAGCCAGAGCCCCCCCCCCCAGGGCCTCCATCCACAACCGACTTCTCTCTACACACCCTCCACCCACCCACCAGCCTGCGCCGCGGGCCGGGTTCACAATAAATGCTGGACTTAGAGATGACTACAAGAGTATGCACCTGCACGGCAGAGCCTGGCAAGCTACCCGTGTTGTATTTGATATGCCAAATACCAGTAACAATTATAGACCTCATTCCGAATGGATTGAGGCTCTTTATGTTCCTGAGCAAGCAGATCCTTGCGCTCTACTAGCATGAGACAGGACATATGGAGATGTTACTGGGGCCCGCCGAGCAAATTGATGATGAACGGAAGACAGTGATACAGTGATACCCATCTGATAAGGGGTTAATATCCAGGATATATCAGGCACTGGTAGAACTTTTACAAGAAGAAAAACAAACAACCCCATCAAAAAATGGGGAGGAGAAATGAACAGAAACTTCAGCAAGGAAGAAATTCGAATGGCCAAAAAAAAACATATGAAAAAATGCTCATCATCACTAATCATCAGAGAGATGCAACTCAAAACAACAATGAGATTACCACTTTTACACCACAGAGACTGGCACATATTCAAAAGAACAGCTTAATCTATTTAAACCAAGGTTCATTCTAATGAGACCCTCTCTTCTATGTCAACACTGCTAGAGGCTGTGGCATTTACAGAAGCCACCTTGATTGAATAACTCTGACTTATACATCTACTAAGACTTCTATGTTTTCTAGATTGGGCACAACTCCTCTTTATACCCATGCACCCAGCGTGGGACAGTTAGAATTTGCCAGGAGACTACCATCCTGGCTACGTTGAGACTATAGGAAGACTATAGGAAGGATCATACTAGTTTGCTCTAAGCAGGCGAGTGTGACTCTTTCAGTACAGGAGAACAAGATACTCAGAATCACCCTGGTGCAGATAATAATAAGAAGGACCTTGTGGGTACCATCTAGATTACATGAAGCTCATGAAATTAAGATGTATTACTTTATATCATCTCTCTCTCTCTCTCTCTCCAGTTTTTTACATAAGAGATAATCGGAATTAGTCCTTGGCTTAATCTTTGTTTATACCTGCAATAGGGTGTGGCACTACACTCTGTTCTTTGTTGACAGGACCCTCCCTGGATTAATTTGTTGTATTTAAGGGGACTGACTTGAGGCCCCCTTAGGCCTTTTTGGGTTTGGCTCCTCAGCTTTCAGCTTTGTCTCCTCTGCCTTTTGCTTTTGGTTCTTTGTCTCTTTGGCCTTTTGCTCCTTCTTCTGGGTAGAACTCATCTGGGGTGAGATCCTCTCTCTATTTGGTGGGAGACTTAGGCTCTTTTGTATGGTCTAAGTTCGACCAGAGCTAGAGTTTGTTCATTATATTGGATTGCTGTGGAAGAGCTTTTGTACTATTAAAAGCCTTTTTTGGAACTGCACCGGACTTGTGAGTTTTCATCTGTTACCCCGCGTCCTCGGAGGTAGAAGAGAATTTCTGTCCTGACACTGTGGGGACCCCAGCGGCATCCCGGACACAGAGGCACTTGACTTTCAAAGAAAATCCACATCTTAACAGATTTTCATATCATCATGTGATCATATGATCACAGATTTTCAAGTGATCCAAATAGATTTATATAAGCTTTGATTAAATATCAAAAAGTTAATATTCTTTCTTCACAAAACCCCAACTCATTTTTTGCCCTTCTGAATTAGAAAGAAAGCAAATATAAACAGTTTTAAAAAGATCAAAGCAAAAAAAGAATCTCTTTTCTTTAATGCAAAGAAAAAAAAACAGAGAAAAAATTATGACTTGCTTTCATAATCTTGTATCTTTGCTATGACCCTTGGAGAAAGGAAGAGATATAGGTAATATATATGTGGAAAATGGAGGCCCTCATGGAGTGGGGGTCTACCACCCCAGTAGAGCCTCGCAAACAAGCCAGACGACCCCCCACTCCCACGAGGGCCTCCATTTTCCACATCCGGACTTCTCTCGTCAGACCTCCACCCAGCAGACCAGCCTATCAGTGCCCAGCTCGCACGGCCGCAAGCGGCCGCGCAGTTCATCAACAAATGCTGTACTTAGAGATGCCTACAAGAATATGCTACCTGCACGGCAGAGCCTGGCAAGCTACCCGTGTTGTATTTGATATATATGCCAAATACCAGTAACAATTATAGACCTCATTCTGGAATGGATTGAGGCTCTTTTATGTTCCTGGAGCAAGCAGATGCCTTGGGCTCTACTAGCATGAGACAGGACATATGGAGATGTTACTGGGGCCCGCTCGAGCAAATCGATGATAAACGGGGAAGACAGTGATACAGTGATAGGTAATAAAATAAAATGAGTGTAGAGTTGATCCCACTTTGTAAAATTACACTAGCTCAACATATTTACTTGCTGCTTGAAATTCAATTGTGGTTAAAAACATAATTCCATTTTATCATAAAAAAATAGATTCATTTCTCACTGATAGTTTTTAGAGCCTTTCTCAAATAGGTAATTTTGGTTAACTTTTCCATACTTATCAACCCTACAGGGCATGATATATGATGTTTACAACTAATTTTCTCAGCCTCACAGTCAATATTTGACATAAAAATTCAACTTAATTTCCTATATGCATATACATTTATAAAATTTTAAATTTTTTTTGTTGGTGTATTGTTTTCATTATGCCCCCATTTAGATTTTTTGGTGATAGAAGAAATTTTGTAATTATCAACTCTGTAACAAGCATTAAAAATTATACATATCATTTACTCATAAAAATCATATGAGGCAGATACCCTTATTTTACAAATTGTGAAACTTGGGTCCCTAAAGATGAAATGATTTGCCAATGTTGTAGAACACACAATTACAGTTCAAAAATTTAAACCTGAGAAGTCTAATTAAAGAGTATGTATACCCCTAACCACTACATCGTATGTTTACGTGTATATTGTGTTGAACATATATATATATTTTTAATTATTGAATCACCATGAGATATACAGTTACAAAGTTGTTCATGCTTTCATTTCAGTCATACAATGTTCCAGCATCCATCCCGTCATACACACTGAATGTTTACTTATGTATACATGAAGAAAAAAAAAGCAGGGCTTCATAAAATAAAGACTAAAAACTGTCAAGCATCCTGATTTATTAATGTGATGCAAAAACATCCTTAGAGTTTTTGAGAAGATTTTTTATCTAGCTGACAGGGAAGGGGGAAAAGAGTCCAGATTCATGGTCAGACAAACTATATTATATCCATGCGGTGGATATGTTGTTGAGTATTGCTATATCTTACACATGTAGTGCATATACAGCTAATGTGTGAACTATACAATTAAGCAAGCAATCCTCTAAGTACTATCTATATACACAATTCAATGAAATACTATACAGTTTCAAAAAGGAACAAATTGTTGGTACATAGACTTTGAATGAGTTTGTACCCAAAGACTGAGGGAAGTAGTAGGGTGAACAGGTGACTCTAAGTTATAGACAAGTGAATTTGGGGAAGAGCAATTCTGAATCCTGATTTTAGTGATGATCTCATAAACACATGTAGGTTTCAAATTTTATAGTTAATTTGATTAAAATTATGGAGTTTGTTTTACCATACAATAATTTTAAAAAATTAAGTTTCATGTAGAATATAAGGAAATATAATAGGAGAATAGCAAACCCCTAAGACAATGAAAGCAAAGAATAAGAGACTTGGTTTTCCTTAGGAAGCATGCCCTGAGGTGACTGGAGAAAAGTTTTGGGAGCAGTCAATGGCTAAGTATTCCAAGAGAAGGAGGTGACTGAAAGGGTGTGATGTGTTTTATATAAATAGTTATCAGCAATATTATGGTGAATCACGGTGCAAAAAATTTGTATGTTAGAAAAACGATTCTCGTAGAGGCAGACTGGTGGGTGGGAGGCAAAGGGGCCAGAGGGGAAATTGGTGGATGAAGTAGACACTGGTAAAAGGATCAGCAGAGTCAATGTATGCCTGAAACCCAATCATAAATAACTTTGAAATCTCATGGTAACTACAATTTTTTTTTAAATTAAGTATTTAGGAATTTTGAGATGGGGTGGCAGATAATATTGCTGTTCTACCTTCCCTTGGAGATACTAAATTAATTTTCTTAAAATCTTACTTTATTTTTTTTTTGAATTTTTTTATTATACCACCGTGAAACATACAATTACAAAGGTGTTCATAATTGGTTCTTGGTAATACAGTATTCCAGCACCCATCCCCTCCACCAGTGCCCCATTTCCACCACCAATGTACCCCCCCTCCCTTCCCACCCCCCAGGCCGCCTTAATAGCAGGTACCCCAGTTTCCTCTCTTTCTCTCTCTACCTCTCTACCTGTCTCTGCATCTCTCTCCCTCTTATTTTACACATTGTGGCTAGCCCTGCAGATATTTAGAGTTTATCACTTAAGTCTCTTTGTGTATATTCAGTGGTAAAATCTTACTTTATTCTGTTTCCTTAATTCATAATTAGTTTTAAGTACTTACTCTGCAGCAAGCAAGGTATTCAGATAAAGGACTAATGCTAAATTCTGTGTAATTCTCATTACCACAACTGAAAGCATTCAGCAAAAGGCTGTGGAAAATTATTGACTATCTTGAAAAACTTTTACAACATATAATGTGATGGTCTAGTCCCAGGAAGAAAATCTTCTGTGGGAATTCTCAAGAGACTCCTAGTTTTCTATCTGGTGATTTTACTGCCACCACAGATACCCTATCTTGTTACCATGATGAGCTAGTGATTCTGTCAAAGAAGTTATTTGTGACACTTTTCCACCAAATGACTTTTAAGATGTTAGCTCCTTCTTCCTTCTGTTCCCTTAGCAACATCTACTTTTATCATCCTGCTGTCCTTTTAGCAAAACTTTCCCTCTTTCCCTTCTACTCCATTTTGTCATGTTCATTTCTTCACTAACCCTAACCCCTAACCCTAAAACTAACCCTAACCCTAACCCTAACCCTCTAACCCTAACCCTAACCCTTCTCTGAGTACTTTAATGCCTGGATTGCTTATCTTACTCTTTAACTGCGCACAGGATGGTATCCCACAAAATCAGTCTGAAGCTCCACAACTACATACCTGGTAGTCAACTAAATCAAACTCCAACTCATTTCTCTGTTGTGCCAAAGAGAATGAAAGTTTCTTGAAGGCAGGCAGACTCAAAACTGAATTGGAAATCTGCTGTATATCTGGTCTTCTCAGTCCTTTTATAAACAAACACAGCTTGATTATTCTTTAAGCAAAATTAGAATAGGAAAGCTGACCTGTATTCTATAGAAAAAGAAACAAGATTTAAGATCACTTACATAAGGGAATGTCCTATTCACTGCAAATGGGGTTAGAACCTCAATTCAATTCAACTTTCGCTGTATTCTTTAAATATTTATGCCACACATATATTGTATTTATGTCCCCAGGAAATGGAATGCATAGAGGTAATTGATTATCTCTAGAAATTAATTGAATTGGACGTAATCACTTACTTCAGAATTTTTTAAGATAATAAATTCCTATTTTGTAATGGAGAAGATAATTAGACATTGACCAAAAAATATTTACAGTGGAAGAAGAAAAGGATTTGAGCTTTAATGTTTTAATCCCATAATGAGCATAGGGTATTCTGTTTTCTTCCATCTCTCCTCCCCTTTTTCTGTTACTCCTTCTCCTGAGTCTGACCCACCACTCCGCTCTTTCTTGTCTTCATCTTCGTCTTTATTCTTCCCTTCTTTAAATCCTCTTTCTCCTTCTTGCTCTTTTCCTCCTCTTTTTTATATATCTCAGTCTATATATGTCATTATTATTAAATTTTGTAATTAGTGTGCACTAAATTTTTAAGTAAAAATATGTTTTAGTAATAAAACACTTAGGGTATGAGTAGGGCTACAATACCAAGCATATGAATAGGGGTACAGCAGCTTCATAAATAAATATCACATATTATATAATAGCATAACCATCTACCTGACTATAATTAAATTCGTAAAAATAAAATGTAGAAATTTGTCTTGCTTTAAAATGATTTATAGTTAGCATTGGGCAAGTCTATGGATTATTTGACTTCAAATTAAAGAACACATTTTACATTTCTTCTTGAAAAAAACTATGTGGAAGGCTGAGAATAAAAAATGGATCAGGAGGAAATAAACCAAATATCCTTTCTTCTATGTTGACAAAGAGATTATTGGAGAAAGTAATATACTGCTATACTGAAACAAGATGGAAACTGTATAAACATTTTCTGCTATGCAGTTGATGCTCAAGTGTTGCCCAGCTGTTGTATCACTGAGAGAAACTTCCATTCACAGCAATAACACACAAACCCAATAAAACTCAGTAAAGAAGAATATAGGAACTTTGGAAATGTGGTGTTCATTAGCAAGAGTCCTATATATTTCTCAGCCCCCACTGATACATTTTATCAGCAGAAAAATTGCATTGCAGAAAAATATTTAAATTCATAACAACTGAGAGTAACCAAGCTCACGGTAACCAAGCTCATTGAAGTTTGTAGGGAGTTCAAGATGCCACTCTGTCTCGCATTCATTGATTTAAAGAAAGCCTTTGATCTGTGGAGACTGAAGCAGTCATTGAAGCCCTAGCCAAACAGGGCGTTCAAACCCAGTATATCAAGATCCTTCATGAGCTGTATTACGGATTCACCACCAGGATCTCACCATTCTACAGAGAAGTGATCATTGATGTCAAAAAAGCCGGTTTGGCAGGGTGATACCATTTCACCAACACTCTTCAGCGCCACCCTCAAGAATATCATACGACAATTAGAATGGGAAGAAATGGGAGTGAAGATAGATGGTCAGAAACTACACCACCTCTGCTTCGCTGATGACATTGGTCTAATAACACCAAACATTAGCCAAGCAATGCTGGCTGACTTCGACCGAGAATGTGGAAAGACATGTCTACAGCTGAATCTCAACAAAATTATGTTCGTGAAAAAATGATCTAGTTCCAGAGGCCCCATTCACTCTCAATGGAACAACCATCTCTGAATGCAGCAGTTATGTGTACCTAGGCTCGAGAAGTCAAGATGATGAATGACCTAAAACTTGAGCTGAGCAGGAGGAACCGAGCAGCATGGAATGCCTTCAAGAACATGAAGAAATAGCAAAAGACAAAGAACCTCCAGCTCTGGGCACATCTCTTCAACTCCACCGTTCTCCCTGCATTAGCATATGCCTCAGAGACCTGAGCCCTACCAAAAGGAGGATGAGAATGCTATTCGGGTCTCCCAAAGAGGAATCAAAATAGCTATGCTTGGAATATCACGCCTCACTCAAGTGAAAGAAGGAATCCGAGCTCCAATGTCCGTAGCTGTTCCAGAATCAGGGACGCTGTCTTGTTTGCCAAGGCATCGAAAATCAGAAGGACTGTACATGTTCGGAGATGTTCGCTGGACTAGAGCCATTACCGACTGGATCCCACGGGATGTCAAAAGATCACCTGGCTGGCCACCTACAAGATGGTCAGACTTCTTCGTCAAGACCCTGAACGAATGGGTGAGGATCTTTGTATTCCTGAAGCAACCAGATGCCATTGGGCTACACTGGCATGTGATAGGGTCAAATGGAAATGTTACTGGCGCCCGCTTTAGCAAATTGATGAATAACAGGATGTCAAGTGATCAACAACTGAGAAAAAACCAATGTAAATTGTAACTATGTTTATATCCTTTAACGTTCTTCATAGCATTTTTATTCAAGAGGAAAATAAGCTAATTGACAAAGGGTTATACACTTACTCCCTAAACACTAATGGTATGATCGGGGATACAATACTAAGGATAGCATTAGGGGTACTCAGTCAAGAAACAGTAGTGTTAGATCTGTGAGAGCCTTCAAAATACCTGGGTATTCATCAATGATTGTGTTACTTCTCTGAGAAGCAACAGCAATTGCAGCCACCATCACTGGCATCTGAAGAAAGAATCTGTGTGTAGTCTGCCCTGCTAGGCAAACATTTGCACTTAACTGCCAAATGGGGTATTTGCTGTACACTCCTTGAAATTTATTTTCAATGGCACAAAAATGCTTTGTCATATCATTGCCCAAATGCATTCTCAATTATTCTTCAAACTAGTTTCCCTGAATGGATATTGATGGGATTTATACTCTCAGAGATTCCAGCTAACATGTAAACAAAGACGAGGAGACTTAGTTCCAAACTAATATCTTCCATAACAATTCACCTTGTACTATGAATTTTAATTGTTGAGCAATTGAATTTCAGACTCAAGCATATGGTATTATTTCATGTACAAAGAAATAATATAAGGTTTCTTAGACCTGGACGAGGAAAAAAAATCAGGTATAATAACATCATTATTTTTGTAGACATGGTCATCTGCAAAAAGTTCATTTACCTAGAAATAAAAGCAACTAGAATTTAAATAATAAATCTGTTCACCAGACACTAAACATAAGGTCTGGTTTTCGAATACATCAATATATAACAAAGATGTTATACATTATCTATATTTTGAAGTCACTAACAAACATTATTATTAGCATGATAGTGATGTAATGACATAATACAAGATACAGCATAATTTTATGTGTGGGAGCTATCTACTTATTGTTTTAATTGATTATAAAATTCTAATTATTATAAAAATGGCATTTTAGTATGCCTTATGAGATAGATTTTTATTACTCAGCAGAGTTCAAGGGATTACTTATCATTTTATCCTCCCCACCAAAAAAAAGTCATACACTGAACTTCAGACAAAACACATTGTAAGGTGACTGTATTTGGAGACAGGACTTATAAAAAGTGAGTATTAAGGCACAATGAGGCCACTAAGATAGGTCTTAACTCAATTTGGTCAGTAACTTTATAAGAAGAAATTTAAACATACACATGCACAGGGAAAAAGGCCATGTGAAGACACAGCTTGATGGGGGCAACCAGAAAGACAAAGATACACGTAACCATAATATGTTTTTAACTTGGATGTCTAGTCTCTACAACTGCAATCAACATTTATTGTTTAAGCAACTTGGTCTGGGATTCTGTTATGGTAGCACTAGCAACATAGCACATACTCATTGGGCTGAGCACTGACTGGTGTGAAAATTTAAATTTAGAATATTGTGGATTTTAGGTCCATCTTATCATAAAGTAGTTAATATATTCTAAAATTAAAATGCTAAATATTAAGTAATAGAAAGGGAAACTGGGGGTGAGAGTCTTAATTCTAGTCAGGATGGAGTTGATGCAAAACTCTAAGGTCCAAGTTTGAAATCTCTATTATACTCCGAGGGAAATTATTTAACTCATAATCCTACTCTTCCCTTCAACTCTAATATCACTGATGAAGAAAATGATCACCAACTCTTTCTATGGAAGAAGAGCTTCACTGACTAGAGCAATTATAGGAAATCCAATAAATTTTTTTTCCAAAGTTACAGAATAGCCAGCACACTTGATATTCAATTTCTGCCAATTCTAAAAAAAATGAGTAACATCATAGTGTGTCGCCTATTAACAACTAGCCAGAATATGATGACGAAGCAAGCCAAGTTCAGCAATATGTGTCTGTGTTCACCACGGAGAGCATAACTTCCCACAGTTCTAAAACTGAGAAAAAAAAAGTCCAACTCCTTTTCCTGAATTTTAGTAGGAAAATATGGTTAATATTCAGCACTTCTCTACTCTGTATAAAACTATATTGCTCTGGACTTACAGACCAGTTGGGGGATTTGATTTCTTAAATCTTCTACCATAAAACTGAAAACAAAAATGGGAAATGGATAACTCTATTAACTACAGGCTTTGATAACAATTTGACAAACAAAAATAAGTTGGTCTTTCCTTGCAAATTCTATGATATAGAATCAGGAAAATATGCTAAATGAAACACTAAATGAATAAATTATGGATCATATGGCAACCTAGAAAACAGTTAATCTCATTAATATCTTATAGATATTGCAGATCAGATTAAAAGAGATAAATGGTACATATTACTGCACAAAGAAGGTCATTAAAATTAGCTTTAGGATAATCAAAATTCATCTTTTGTTTTGTTCCTATAGTGGTGTGATCCAATTGCTAGGCATCAAAGCTACAAAGCCAATAAGGCATTTTTTTTCTAAATCTACTAGGTAAAGAAAGTTTGCAAACAAACATTGATAATCTCCTACCATTATTAGTTTTAAATGCAATTTTTATAACTCAGAGTGAAGACATCAAACCTTTCTTAAACATTTCATTGTAAGAGAAACTTTAGTTGGCAAAATTCAAGAATATCCTGTCTCAGTAGCTTTAGCACACACACACACACACACACACTACAGAAACACACACACACGGCAGAAAGGTATTTTCTATGGAGTTATTCAGTTATCTTGCTCTGTCAAACTAGGTCTTTTTATTTCTATATCTAACGTAGGATATAGGAAGAGAGCAGAAATAGGCACAGCCACTTCTTAAACACCTTAACTCAGAAGTGACATGCAGCATTTCTGTGCCTAGTCCACAACAAAAGCTTTTAAAGGATTTCACCCGACAACAGAACATCTGGAAAATAGAATACCAGTCTGAAAGTTGCTTCCTAGCTTTAGCTTCTAGTGGCATTTTGGTGAACCAATAGCACCAGATGCCCATGATGAACCAAGCACTGCTGAAGAGTCGGGAAACCTTTTCAGAAGTGATGACATAAACTGAGACTGAAATAATGACGTAAGTATGACCCAGAAGGACTGGCAAGGAGGATGCTCTTATGAAGTGGGTAGATGTGTAATGACCAGCAGGCTGGTTAGTGGAGGTGTAAAGAGGATAGATGAGGAGTTGAAGGTGAAGCCCCTTCATGTAATCATATTACAGCAATATCCTATCTTCTCATTCTACAACCTCTTTCCCTTTGAATTTCCATTCATAGGGTCCAAATCATCATAAACTATTGTCCTCTTTCTTGCTCATTCATGAGGATAATTTCCTTGCCAGAAAGGGCCAGTAAGTGGGAAATCTACTTTTCAATGACTGACCTTTTCATTCCCCCCAACTGACTGTGAAGATAAAGTGTCATGTGTCTCAGGCAATTGGTTCTCTATTGAGAAGAGCAATACACAGTTCTGCCAATGGCACAGACATATTTGAGTGCACCAAGGACCTTGGCAAGGGCCACTGTTCATACAGAATCCGCTAATTAAGTGCCTTCGGGCTGCCATTTCATAGCATTGTGTCTTGGTATTGTGTTTCCTCATAGATACCCTTCAGTCAAGAGAGTTCAGTTCCTGCTGACAGCAATATGTTCATTTATTTTTAATATTCTATGAATGACTAAGGGTTATAGCCCCGTTAAAAAAGATGATGTCTTTGTCATAAGTCTGTGAGATGTCCTTGATATGTGCATTTAAACATAATGAAAAAAAGAAAAACAGATTGTCCTAGATCTTTCTAAGACTGTAACAAAACTGACAAGAGTAATTGTTTACTATTTTAGAGATTTAGAAAAATAGGGTAACCAATCAAATGAGATCAATAAACATTGCTACTACCATAAATGGTTCAGAAGTGTTATTTTTAGGATTTTAATTGTTATCATTAATAGAAAAACCTCTGGCTTTCTAATAATTTATTTTATACAATAATAGAAGTCTAAAATATGTACAATATTTAAAGCATATTTATGTAAATCTCCCAAAATATATTTTATTGATTTCTTTACATACACTAAATCAAAAATTCATGAATAATATGCATAAGTTTTTGTATGATCCAGACTGAAATTTTAATAATTGACTACTGTCAAGAAATAGGTTTATCACTGGACTACTTTGGTACATACAGTTACAGCAATAATATTACTTTAAGGCAAAACAAAATTTTAAATTTACAGGTTTTAGTAATAATATTACTACTGATATTTTCAGAAGTTCTTTGTTTGGTTAATTATTTGAAAGACACAAAAATTGCAGCCTTCACTATGTGCTGGTAAATCCATTGTGTGTGAGAATGCATTTCTTGGAAATCAAGTATTAATATTTGGCACATCTATTAATACAAAGACTATTGTATATCAACCAAAGGCTATTGAAAGAGTTGGAATGCAAACTTAAATTAGAGAATCCCTCCATTTTTAGATACTCATGGTTAATGGGGGAAGTCTAATAACTAGAAATGATTCTCTTTAGTTAGATAGGTATCTG
Organism: Cryptotis parvus; assembly: GCA_021461705.1. Classification (NCBI taxonomy): domain Eukaryota; kingdom Metazoa; phylum Chordata; class Mammalia; order Eulipotyphla; family Soricidae; genus Cryptotis; species Cryptotis parvus. Next base: position 20,999 of record JAJIBD010032144.1, read on the forward strand.
AAAATAAAACCACACAGTACTTTAGGAACAGAGGAAGACAGGACAAATTGAAAATCTGTTTGGGATCCTAGGATGACATAAATGCAGGTTATCAAACATCCCAGGCAATTTAATCCTTCACATTTGAATAGTATTGTTTTGATTTTGTCACATCTCTAAAATCACAGATGTTCATAATGCAAGGGTATTTTGAGGATTACAATGGATAAAATTCAAGAAAATATAAAAGGTATCTGATTAAGTGTATTTCTCTAAATCCTGTTATTGACTTACGCTAACATTAAGGATTCAACCGCTTCACTTTTGAGAGGGGAAATATGAGAAGTAAAGAAAAATTATAGTCACATAAAGAAGAAAAATCATTCGTCCCAAGCACAGTGATCTGGAATGAGGTGCACAGAAACAGGCTGTGAAATGGATTGAAGATCTCATTCTACCTGCAACCACCTTCCCTAAACGCCAAGCTGAGGTAACAAAGCCTGGTGCTCAAGCCAGAAATCAAGCCAGCAGAGCCTTGCAACAAGCCAGACGACCTCCCACTCCATGAGGGCCTCCATTTTCCATTACATTCGACTTCCTCTATCAGAGCTCCACCCAGCAGACCAGCCTATCACAGCCAGGCTCATCGAGATCCACCCCGCAGCAGTCTTTTTTAAATTCGCTCAGGTATGCTGATCCAGAGACTCACAGACATGGGGCAGAGCTGCTACTTGCTCCCCCTGCCCACCCGCCACGAGGCGCCTAGGAGGGATGGCGGTTCCCAGCCCCTGGCCCACCACCCCAGCAGAGCCCTGCAACAAGCCAGACGAACCCCCACTCCATGAGGGCCTCCCATTTTCCACATCCGACTTCCCTCTATCAGAACTCCACCCAGCAGACCAGCCTATCACAGCCCGCTTGCGAGCCACTTGCGGCAGCGCCGCTCATCAATAAATGCTGGACTTAGAGATGACTACAAGAGTATGCTACCTGCACGGCAGAGCCTGGCAAGCTACCCGTGTTGTATTTGATATGCCAAATACCAGTAACAATTATAGACCTCATTCCGAATGGATTGGAGGCTCTTTATGTTCCTGAGCAAGCAGATGCCCTTGGGCCTCTACTAGCATGAGACAGGACATATAGAGATGTTACTGGGGCCCGCTTGAGCAAATCGATTATGAATGGGAAGACAGTGATACAGTGAACATTAAGGAAGAGATAATAGAAAATATTTCAGAGCTGGGATATTTATGATGAGTATTTAAAGAAAAAATAAATGGATATTAGATCATGAAGATATGGAAGAAGAATCTTCTAAGAGATGCAAAAACTAAAAGACACAAAAATATTGCCCCCAATAGATCAGTGACTTAGGGTTTTATTTTTCTTTGCCTCAAGAGAGAATAATGCCAATAAATTCCAATTTTAAAAAGAAAATGGTAGGCTAGAGCGGTACCCCAGCGGTAGGGCGCTTGCCTTGCACACGCCGGCTTCAGCCGGCCTGGGTCTCGATCCCCGTATCCCATATGGTCCCTCCGAAGCACCGCCAGAGTAATTCCTGAGTGCAGAGCCAGGAGTAACCCTGAGCACGCATGTGACCCAAAAAGCAAAAAAAAAAAAAAGAGAAAATGAATGTGTATTGAGCACCATCTAGATAGTAGTAAATGCCTTCAGGTTTAGTGTGCTGTATTTTAAAAACCGCCACAAGTGAAATGCTAATGGATAAATATATTAGTACTCACTTATCCGTCAGAAAAACTCAACCCGTGGAACACAACATCAATGGAGATAGAAATAATAGGGCACCTCCATACATTGCTTTGGGGTATGCAACATGGTACTGCCAGTTTAGAAGAATTATTCACCTCTCACAGTGAACCAAATGATTATGATTCCTGATCATGATTATGAATCATGATTATGATCATGATTCAAAGAAACAAATGTAAAAAAATTTTTCATGCATAGAGCATTTTACAAAAGGTAAAGCAATGGAGATAGTAAAAAGATCAGTGGTTGCCAGAGATTGCAATGGGAGGGAATGGATCCGTAGGCAGAGCACAAAGGATTTTAGAGTAGTATAAATCACTGTATCACTGTCTTCCCGTTGTCCATCCATTTGTTCGAGCGGGCCCCAGTAACATTCCATATGTCCTGTCTCATGCTAGTAGAGCCCAAGGGTATCTGCTTGCTCCAGGAACATAAAGAGCCACAATCCATTCCGAATGAGGTCATAATTGTTACTGGTATTTGGTGTATCAAATACAACACGGAAGCTTGCCAGACTCTGCCGTGCAGGTAGCATTACTCTTGTAGTCATCTCTAAGTCCAGCATTTAATGATGAATGGCGCTGTCCCACGCTGGCTGCTTCGGCTGTGATAGGCTGGACTGCTGGGTGGAGTTTTGATGAGAGGGAAGTCCGATGTGGAAAATGGAGGCCCTCATGGAGTGGGGGGGTCGCCTGGCTTGTTGCAGGGCTTCTGCTGGGTTGGCGGGCCAGGGCTAGAACCCGCCATCTCTCCTGGGCTCCTAGAGCGGCTGGGCACAGGAGAGCAAGTAGCTGCCTGCCCCATGTCAGTCTCTGAATCAGCATACCTAGGCCGAATTAAAAAGACTGCAGCAGGGTGGATTTTGATGAGCCGACTGTGATAGCTGGTCTACGGGGTGGAGTTCTGAAGAGAGAGAAGTCCTGATGTGGAAAATGAGGTCCCCTCATGGAGTGAGGAGTGTGAGTAGTATAATATTTCATAATTTCCTCTCAAGATAGCCACACATCACTACACATTTGTCTAAGCACACAGGATGTACAAAACCAAGAGTACATGGCATTCAAATGATGGAAATTAGATAAATCTGATGTCTCAGATTTATTAGTTGAAACAAGTGTACCAACCCTATATGGTTATTAACAAAGGGAGGAGGCTATATGGGAAAAGCGTGTTCTAAAAAAACTCTGTAACTTCTGGTCAAACTTTTCTGCATCGAAAATTAGTCAAAGAAATTTGTAATTTAAAAAAAATAAATCTAAAAATTCAGGTCCACTTAGCCTTGCCTCTAATATTTTTATTTTAATCCTTAAGTGGTGATTTCATAATTTTAACAGAAAACAAATTAAGAAAATTATCTGTATCACTCAAAATATGGTATCACCATTCATGATAGTTGAATTGGTAGTAAAAGGAGATTATCTGACAGTGTTTTATTTAATATTCAATGCAAGAAGGTGTAATTACCCCCTATAGCAAGTGAGATTTTGAAGGATACAAAGGTCTCTAAACATTAGATGAGTAAAGTCCTGAGATCTAAAATTAATGGATAAGTGTGGAGCTAAAGAATAAAAAAACCCAGTTTTATTTGGACTACAAATCTTCAAGTTTTTCCCACCACATCTGGATGCCATTTTTGATTTATAATTTGGAAGAGTCTGTTCCTAATTGGAACTGACTACATCTGGACACTGCTCACGGTCCTTTTGACTTCTTTCTAGAATATATCACTGAAGATAATAAATAACTCACATGGCTTTTCATCTGCATGTTGGAAAAAAATTACATTTAAATAAACCAATCAAAGCTGAGATGAAACCACAGACTGGTGGTAATATGAGTCAGACAGATTTTAAAGTCCTCCAAGATTATTCTCATTCATCTTATCCAAAGACTCCTAGTGGTCTATGACTCCTTGCTAGATATGTAGGTCAAATGGCCTTCTTTAAGGACACAGGCTAAATAAAATAGAACCCCAAAAGCTGATAAAAATACTCTAAACCAGATATCATTTGTCTACTTCATAAAGGATTTAAAATTTAGAGTTAGTGTAAGGATTACTCTTCTAATACATCTTATATATGATGTATTGTATGAATCATATATATCATATATATGATTTAGACTAATATGATCTACTTATATCAATGAGATTGAAAAATCAGCAAACAAAATATCTATATAAATATATGATAGTATATGGACTATATATAAGGTATATAATATAGTGTGTGATATAATTGTAAACACTATATCAAACACAATTTTTACTTCCAGGTCATTTTTAAATATTAGTTTTCAACCATATCTTGATTTTGTTTCTGAAGATGATGGAAAAGTTGGCCTTGACAATTACTGAGATCATGTTCTCGTTTATTGTTCTTATTCCACAGATAACTAAAATGAATTAGCACTTGCTCTGAGTCAGATGTTCAAATGTACATGGTTTTTCCTACACCTCTTTGGACCTAACAACCTCCGAGGTATAGCTGTTGCTGCTGCTATGGTCCATATGAGAACACTGCAACAGAGAAGGTTCACTGACTTCTAGTGTTTGGGCAGCTGATCAAGGGTAGAACCTGGATTGAAATCCAGGCAATCTGGCCTCAATGTCTACACCCATTTCTCTCCAAGTAGCACATTTGGTGTGGGCTCTATGCAAGCACTGTTCCAGACGCTTCACTACCATTTAATAAACCCATTCATTCTCTTTCCTCCTAGCCATGTGTGTTTGCTCAGGTAACAGACCAATCACATATGTCCATTCCTTTTCACTCCTCTCCAACCCTAAAAACTCAAGGCTGGAATAAACAATGGACCTTACAGGTTCTGACAACCTCTGATTGCTGGGAGAAGTGTCTTAAGTGCTCCCAGTAGGTTTCGGTTCAAGAGGTGTACAGCAGATAACAGGGCATGTAACCTTTTGAAGTCCAACCAGATGAAGGATCAACTCTAGGCCCAGCTGCAGAGCTCAGACCTACAAAACTTCACTGCCAATTCCCAGTCATCTCCAGGAGCCACATTGTTCTCACTCAGCATGCTCCATAAATTTGTAGTAGGATGTAAGCTGCTGGCTCAAAGCTGACACTGATCAAAAACCTTGGCCCTGGCCAATTGTTGGAAGGAGGGAAATTGGGAGTCCAGAAGGAAACACCACCGGCTGTGTTGTTCAAAGGTAGATTTGTCAAAGCATTTAGAGATTAAGCAGGGAGGGAGAGAGAGAGAGAGAATGAGAGGTGAGAGGAATGAGAGTGAGGGGAGAGAGAGGAGAGAGAGAGAGAAAGAGAGAGAGAGCACCTTGTTAAGGCCAATCACCCCAAGAGGAAATACTCGGAGAGTTATTTTGGGGTTTTGTTTATTTGCTTTAGCTTAGTAAAAAATCAGAATCTACTATCAGGACAGTTCTTTGTGATTGTTACAGAAGGATGCTAAGATTTGGTGGGCCAGTATTTTGTTATTCTTTTTTTTTACCTCCCTCTTTACCTTCCAGTGAACTCTTCTTTCTCCCCACAGAGGGTGACCTGCGCTGCAGAAAGGCAGGATCTCATTAGAGAGTCAGCCAAGGGCTCTTTTAACTAATAAAGCCGGAAAATGATCACAGATAAA